>JAQZBX010108022.1:0-10593 GCA_029593785.1 Cabassous unicinctus
AGAAAGAAAGAAATGAAATTGAGAACAACAACAAAATAGAGTCAACAAACCAAAAGTTGGTTCTTAGGGAAGATCAACAAAATTGACAAACCATTAGCTAGACTGACAAAGAAAAAAAAGAGAGAAAATACAAATAAATAAAATCATAATTGAGAAGGAGGAGATTACCACTATCCCTGCATAAATAAAAGAGATCATAAGAGGATACTATGAACAACTGTACACCAAAAAACTAGACAATGTAGACAATAAAAAGACAAGCAAGCCAACTAAAAAACGGGCAAAAGACTTGAACAGAAATTTTTCCAAAGAAATACAAATGGCCACAAAGCACATGAAAAGATGCTCAACGTCACTAGCTATTAGGGTCAAACTACAATGTGATGGGAGTGGATATGGCTCAAGTGGTTGAGTGCCTGCTTCCCATGTACAAGGTCCCAGGCTTGATCCCCGGTACCTCCTAAAAAACTAACTAACTGAAAAACCAACTCTCATTGGGGAGCAGATGTAGCTCAGTGGTTGAGCACCTGTTTCCCATGTTTGAGGTCCTGGATTCAATCCCTGGTACCTCCTAAAAATTTTTCAAAAAATTGCAATGAGATATTATTTCATGCCTTACAGAATGACCATTATTTTTTTTAAAAACTAAAAAATACAAGTGCTGGAGAGGATGTGGAGAAAAAAGCATTCCTTCCCTGTTGGTGGGAATGTAGCCTCTGTGGAAGACAGTTGGGCTGTTCCTCAAGAAATTAAATATAGAACTGCCATATAATCTGGCAGTCCCACAACTAAGAATATATTCAGAAGAATTTAAACAGAATTTGCACACCAATATCCTTAGTGGTATTATTCACAATTGCTAAAAGATGGAAACAGCCCATTTGTTCATCAACCAATGAATGAATAACAAAATGTGATATATCCATATGAAGGCATACTATTCATCTGTAAGAAGAAATGAATGTGGGATGCATATGACAACATGGACAAACCTTGAAGACATTATGTTGAATTAAATAAGCTAGACAAAAGAGGACAAATATTGTATGGTCTCACTAATATGAACTAAATACAATGAGCAAACTCATGGAGTTAAACTATAGAATATAGGTTACTAGGAGATAGAATGGGAGTTGAGAAGGGCAAGCTGATGCTGAATGTATGTAGAATGTTTAATAAGGGGGGTGTAAATGTAGGGATATTGTAGGAGTTGATGGTAACACCTTATAGTAGTATAATCAACACTGCTGATTTATAAACATGATTGTGGCAGAGAGATGTAGCCTAGGGAGGTTAATGTCAATTGAAAGACAGCTAAAGGATAATGTAGGAACCGTATAATACAGTGATTTTGGCAGTGCATGATGATTGTGGTTAATAGTACAAATACAAGAATATTCCTCTATTACAAGGTGTTAAGAATATGGGCATGCATGGAAAAAAATACAACTAATGTAATATATAGACTATAGCTAACAGTAATACTGTAATATTTTTACAGCAATGGCAAAGAAGGTACTATATCAATGCTAAAGGTCAGTAATGGGGGTATAAGAGGGTATGGGATTTATCTTTTTGGAGTAATGAAAATGCTCTGAAATGGACTGAGATGATGACAGAACAACTCTGTGATGAAACTGAAGGTCACTGAGTATACACTTTGGATGGATTGTACAAGGCAGGGGACCGTATAACACAGTGAATCCCATGGTGAATGATGGACTATGTGTACAAATATGAGAATGTTCTCTCATGAACTATAGCAAATATACTGTACTAATATATGGTGTTAATAATAGGATGCTTTGTGGGAAAACACACCAAATATAAGCTATGGACTATAGTTAGCAGTAATATTACAATGATGTTCTTTCAACATTTGTAACAAATGTGTCACAACAATGTAAGGTGTTGGTGGTGGGGCAATATATGGGAACCCTGTATGATATGCATGATTGTTTTGTAAACTCACAACGCTCAAGTAATGAAAAAAAAATTAAAATGAAGGGTAAGCTGCTCCATCTGGCCCATCCTACAACCAACAAAGAGTCACAACACCCAGTTGGCCTCTTTGGACTTTGGAGACAACATATTCTTCATTTGGGTGTGCTACTCCAGCCCATTTACCAAGTGACCTGAAAAGCTGCTAGTTTTGAGCAGGGACCAGAACAGGAGGAGGCTCTGTAACAGGTCAGGTGACCGTGCAAGCGCCTCTGCCATTTGGGCCATATGATCCAGCAGATCCAATTATGCTGGAAATGTCAGTGGCAAATGTAGATGCGGTCTGGAGACTTTGGCAGGCCTCTATTGGAGAATCACAGCACAGACCCTTAGGATTTTGGAGCAAAGCCCTGCCGTCCTCTGCAGATAACTACCTCTCCTTTGAGAAACAGCTTTAGGCCTGCTACTGGGCTTTAATAGAGACTGAATTCTTAACCATGGGCCACCAAGTTGAAACCTGAGTTGCCCTTCATGAACTGGGTATTGTCTGACCCACCAAGCCATAAAGTTGGGCATATACCACAGCACTTCTGCATCAAATAAAAGTGGTATATGCAGCTATGGCCTCTTGGGCAGTGCCCTATGATTAGTTGACTGAAGAAGAGAAAACCCAAGCCTTGTTTACAGGTGCTGTACACTTGTACATGTACATAGGTACCACCGAAAAGCAGGCAGCAGCAGCACCACAGCCCCTTTTGGGGACATCCCTGAAGGACAGTGATAAAGAGAAACCTTCCCAGTGGGCAGAACTTTGAGCAGTGCACCTCTTCAGTCATTTTGCTCAAAAGGAATGGCCAGAGATGCATTGTATACAGGTTCATGGGCTGTGGCCAGGATAGTCAGAGACTTGAAAGGAACAGGATTGGAAAATTGGTGACAAAGAGGTCTGGGAGGAGGTATATGGATAGACCTTTCTGCATAGGCAAAAAACATGGAGATAATTGGGTCCCATGTGAATGCTCAGCAGAGAAGGATTTTAATAATCAAGAGGATAAGATGACCTATTCTGTGGCTACCAGGTGACCTTTTACCCCAGCCACTCTTGTTTTTGCCCAATGGGCTCATGAACGAAGTGACCATGGTAGAAGGGATGGAGGTTATGCATGGGCTCAGCAACATGGACTTCCCCTCACCAAGCCTGACCTGGCTACAGCCACCACTGAATGCCAGATCTACCAGCAACAGAGACAAGCATTCAGACCCTGATATGGCCCCATTCCCCACAAAGTGATCAGCCTGCTCCCTGGTGGCAAGTTGATTACAGCAAACCATTTCCATGTGGAAGGAGCAGCATTTTGCTCTTGCTGGAATAGACACATACTCCAGATATGAATTTGCCCCCCTCCATACATATGAGGTATATTATTATTATATTATTATTTAATATTTAATACAACTTCACCTCCTCCTTTGACTGAACAGGGCAAAGCCCTGGTTTCCACTTTACCAGAACTTCCACAATATACACCTGAAAGTCAATGTCAACAAGTCTTATTAAAAGAAAGAAACCAGCAAAATACTCATGAAAGGTAATTGTTGGGATTTTTAAGTTTTAAAGTTAATTGAAGAGACAACGCATGGATCATGTGTTACTTTCTCTTAGTAGGCATAGAACAACTACTGAGAATCAATAAATGTTAGTGGCATTTAAAATAGCAAACAAAGAAGCCCTGGTGACATCTGAATTAAATAATGCTGCCTTGTGTTTATGCAGCATCTACTTTGAATTCAATGGTACTCAGAGCACCTTAAAATATATGTGCTCAGGATCTGGACATCTACTGCTAGCCCTTTACTACTAGCCTGGGACGTACTGGGGAAGAAGAAAATGTTTATGTCAGCTTGCACTCCAAAGGGTTCCTCCCTTCTCTTCCCACAGGCCACCCGTATTTACACTCTCACACCAATCCTTGATATACCAGCTCCCTCTATACCCACCAGCAAGCATTCAACAAGTATTCTGAATCACTAGCTGCTTCTAGTCTCTGTGGGAAGTTTTTTTTCCTGGTTGTTGTTATTGTTTGGTTTTTGTTTGTTTATTTGTGTAATTCAGGGGCTGGGAAGTGCGGAGCAAAAACCAGAAACTGAATGGGAAATTCCCAACTGTGCAGGAGGCTAACTTGAACCAGAAAGAAAACACTAATTTGTATGCCTTTGATCAAAAAGGACTTCTCCTCTGTACATCCTTTCCAAACAAGTTTACACATGGGTAAATTAAGGCAAAAGAATTTCCTCAAACTCAGCTTCTGCATTGCATTTTATCATAGCACTGGGTAAGTGATAAGTTACAAGCTAGGGTACAGGGTCTCTGTCTTTCGTTAATTTACAATCTTGAGGGAAAACAGGCCACCAAGAATTAAATAGCAATCTAGGGTGGCATGCGATGAGAGCCAAAGGGTGGGCCAATGCTACAGGCAAGCCATGGAAGGAGGGAAGCATTAACTAGTGAGCTCAGAAGGCTGCCAGAGAGGGGCGGCTTGAACTAGACCCTGAAGCCAGGGTAGGATGTAGGTGAGCAGAGCAGAGAAAAAAGGGACTTCCCACACCAGAAACAGGACTGCATATGTTTATATTTGCATAACTATGAGGTTCATTGACCTAGGACAGAGAGTTTTCAGAGGAGAGTGATGGGATACAGAATATTTTTTAAGAGCAACTTACATTTGCATTTTGCTAAGGGGTTTAGAACATATTTCATTCAATCCTCACACCCCTCTGGGACAGATAATGAAAGTGAGATAATAAGAGATTAGTAGATGTGTGCTAAGTCACCAGCCAGTATATGGCAGAGACAGGATAAGAATCCAGGTTTTCTGACCCCTATGCCCTAGAGTTGTTGTGAGGATTAGATGGGGTAACATATGTAAGGAGCTACAAGCAGGCCCTGGCACAGAGTAAGCTATTATTGCTATTTTTAATCATCATCATTATTATTACAGCTCTGACTGCAAGCTGAGGAGTTTGAACTTTGCCCTCCAAGCCCTTGTTTCTTAAACTTTGGACATTTATGTCCTGCCTTCCTCACTTTGTCACTTCTGCCCTAATAGGAGGCTTTCAGCTGCAAGTAACAGGAAGCAAGACGTTAAAAGGAACTTATTGGCTTAAGTGTCTGAAAAGTCCAAAGATAGGGCTTGAGCTGGGCTCTGGCTCCTCTTCGCTGGAGGTTCTGTCTTCTTTTATGTTACTACTTCATCCTGAGGACAGCATCCCTGTGGTGGAGGAAATGGATGCCCCCCTCTAAGTCCTTCCGTCCCCGCACAAAACTGTCCAGAAAGGAAAGGGCTGCTTCTCTCAACCACTGAGTAAAATCCCTGAGTTTCACCTCTGCTTGGACCATCTTAGACCATGTGCCCATACCTGGACCAATCATTGTGGTGAGGTGTTGGGGGTCAGAGTCCTTTCCTGGCCCACCCAATTAACATGGAGACTAGGGGATGGGATAGGAGTGGATAAGTGCCGTGAATGCATCCCAAAGTCCTCTACCGCTGGGTACCCCCTATAATATCACTGAATGAATTTTTTCTTTAAAATAATTCCCTTTTTAAAAGCTATTGTCTCCTCCTAAGCCTTCATATATGTAAAATCTCAGGTGTATGCAACATGTTTTTTTTTATTTAAAATGAATGCATAACTAAAAAAAAAATTTTTAAACCGTTGTGCCAACTGCAAATATCCCATTTTTATCATTGCAGAAGGTTTATGTTCTGAGTTCAGCCTTCAGATTTCCATTCCAGAGCTCTCTAATCTCTACACCATATTAATATCCATAGTCAGTTTTTTCCATTCTTTTCAGGTTACAGTTTCTGTGCCCTGTCTAGTTGAGATGGAAAAAGCAAAACACCCATCAGCAGCGTAACTGTTGCCTGGTTGACTCTGCAAACAAAGGAATAAAACAAAACAAAACACCCATTACATTGGGACGCCAGCCTAGCTGTTGCTGTTCAACTCCTCATCCAAAGAGGCCCAGGGCTGAAAAGCACTGGAGTCCCTGGCAGAACCTCAGACAACAGCGTGCAAACACCCTGGCCGGTGACAAGACAGGCTTGGCCAGCCCTGGTTTTATACTTCTAGTTTTCTAATAAAAGAATTCCATAGGAAATGGCTGCTGGTGAAGATGACTACAGAAAAGACAATGAGAAAAATTGGGAGAGCTAAGCTTGAAGGAAATTGTAAAATCATTACACCATGTCATAAATGCTCCTACCAATAAGACATAACTTCATAAACAAGCATAGGCTGACTGGTGTCAGATTAGGAATTAAATTTAAACCTTCATCTGGGTTGTCAAATCATTAGCGAACCCCCTTCTTTATCTTGATAATTGTCATTCAGGCTTGGCAAGAGTTTCCCTGGCCAAAGCAAGCAGGACGGACCCCACCCAGAGTGGCCCTATAAGGAATTTTCTTTGGCCTTATAAGGAAGTCTTCCTCCTAGGGATACAGTTACAAAAATCTAGCTCAAAGGGATAACAGAGCCAAGCCCAGTCCTCACACCCCAGGAAAAGCCAGATACACCAGCTTTACCACTAGGAGAAGGGTGCGTGGTGAACCAAAATCAGCACTCACATTCAAGGAATATTACCCTGGATTTACAAGGGTCATTGGTAAATTATTTTGCTTGTCAGGCACTCACAAATTCTGTCTGTAAAGCAAGATTTGGGCATCACCTGAGGGAATGCAGCATGGATTGACTTATTAATGTGGAACTTTAAATATAGGGTGAAGCAGGTTAATTTTATTGCTGAAGGCTGCAACCAAAAGTAGATTTTGCAGAAATGTGTGGAAGACTCTTCCGTTTAACAAAACATTCCAAAAGCTGACAATAGGTTAAACCAAATTCACATCTTCCTTGCTATGCAAACACACACATTCACATACATACACACACACATATACACACACACTTGCCTGTCACCAGGTCCTCTCTCACGACCACCCCATATATTCTGCCTTGGACCGGACCCCACAAACATCTCCCTTGGGTGGCTGTAAGAGCATCTGACCTGCCACCCCACTTCTGGTTTGTCTCCACTCCAAGGCAGCCTCCCTACTGCTTCTAAAGAAATCCTTTTAAAACGTAGATAGAACTGTGTCCCTTCCCTGCTTAATATCCTCAGTAGGGCCCAGTAGCTTCCCAGAGAAAGTCAAATTCCTTAGCTTAACACCAAAACCCTCCATGCAGTCTCCTGTTGACAACCACTGGTCTCCCACCTTCCTGCCATTCTCCCTCCCACCCCACCCCATGCACTCTTCCCTTTTACCATATCACCTAACTAAGGAGCATCATGTTTTTAAGCTTACACCATTTACCCTCTACCAAGAACACTAACTCCTACTTGTTTTACAAAACTTAATTCCAAGAAGCTGTCACACACATGTGAGCACACACATGTGTACACACACACACACACACTAAGAGAGGGATTTGATTTAGTGATCTCTTAGTGATCCCCCAAGCACCTCCAGCATGCTTGTTCATGGCACCTACCTTGCCGTCCCATAATTATTGGTTACTTTCTTTCTCTTCCATCAAACTACAAGCTCTTTGAAGGCAGAGACTTTGCATTATTTGACTTGGAAAATTAGTATCTGGCCTGGCCCCGTATCTGGCTTATTATAGGCATTCAATAGATGTGAATCTATGGTTCAACCAGTGTTTTATAGAGTGCTAGAGTATAGGATTTCATAACTGATTTTAAATATATTATTTGGTATGAATTTGCTACAAAAGTTAGTGTATCTCTTCCTCAGTGCAAGGTGCCATTTTTATCAATCATCATGAAAAAAGTGGGAAATATTTATATCTGGGTTGAAAGGCAAATATCTGGTTGTAACAGTCACTCACAGTGGTGTCTTACCCTAAATAGAAGCAAACGTTTCTAGGAAAGGGGTAAACATCCCCTTCTAAGCATGAAGTCTTAAAATGTGACAGTTAATGTCACAGAATATAGAAGATATTTTAGTGACTTCTTGGGACTTGCAATTAGGACAAGTGCCAGATCTTAAAATATAACTCAACAGCCCTTAAAACTTTCTGCTTACAGATTAGTCTCCCTGACCCAGGGCTTCTTCCTGAAAGAAAAAGCTAGAGCAAAGCACTCTGGAACTGCAGAGCATTGTTTGGATTTTCCTGCAGCCTTGCTATTCATTTGCTGCCATATGATTCCACTTTGGACTGATATCAGTCCCACCTTTCCTGGATATCCAGAGCTGCTGCATTTCTAGCCTCCAGTTCTGGTAGAGACTGGGGCCTCCCCGGTGGGCCTCCTTCTGAAGTCACCTGATGTGCCAAGCCAAGATGGTTCCAGTATCAGCTTGATGTGCAGCCCTAAATATTTAAGACATCTGTAAGCATCATTTTATTTTGTCTACGGGAAAGGGCAAGCACATTCCATTTTTTTTGAAGTCTATTCTATGGTAGCAAATACTGTTCATGGTTTTATCCTTTCATGATTCTCCAGGATCTAAACCAATAAGTCTTTGGAAAACAACTGCTCTTAATACCTGCTGGGTTTTCTTTAGTGGGAGTTAAGGTCAAAATCTGAATTCTAAATACAGAAAAATCACCCAGTCAGTGAATTCTCAATGATATGTGGCATTTTAAGTCCCTCTGCTTCACCTGGCACCATTCATGCAACTTATTCATTCACTCAACAAAGATTTATTGAGCAGAAGTATTCTGGAACTGTGTGTTGTGGATTATAGATGCCCAGAGAAAGTGACACCCTTCCTGACCTTAATCAACATATGCTGTTGGTAGAAAGAGACAAGACATGCAAACAACTATGACAGAACATCATCCTTGTTACAACAAAGGGGATGCTAAGTACCAAGCAAATAGAAGCAGAGGCATGAAAGTTTTTTTTTTTTCTGGGAGGGGAGCAATAGGTAGGGAGAGGAAAGGAGTCAGCTGAACATTTTTGGAAAAAGAGTGTTACTTAAAGGGCAAACAGAGGGGAAGTGGCTGTGGCTTAATTGGTTGGGCTCCCATCTACCATATGGGAGGCCCCCGGTTCGATTCCCAGGGCCTCCTGGTGAAGGCAAGCTGGCTCACACGGCTCAGTGAGCTGACTGTCTACGTGGAGCTGGCACAGCAAGATGATGCAACAAAGGGAGACAAGCAGACACAGAAAAACGCAAAGCAAATGGACACAGTGAGCACAAGCAGCAAGGGGGGAATAAATAAATAAATAAAAATATTTTTAAAAAAATAAAGGGCAAACAGAGGCTGGATACGAGAAGGAGGGAAGCAAGAGCAAACCAGACAGAGAAGAAAAGGGAAAGCATATACAAGGGCTCAAGGGTAAGGGCAGTAACCATGCTGAGCATGTGGCTATGGGTCAGGTCACGAAGTGTTTTATAGGCTGTGCTAAGGAGTTGCGATTCTCTCTGGCAGGTGATAAGGGCCACCAGAGAATTTTGAGCTTGAGAGTGACCCAAGGAGACCTTTGTGATAGAAATATCATTCTGATGGCTGGGTGGAGAGTGAATTGGAAATAGGTGAAATCAAAGGCATGAAGTCAGGAAGGGAGCTTTTTAGCCATAGTCCATGAAAGAGAAGACAAGGGTTGGGGCCAAGGCAGCAGCAGAGGGATTGGAGAAAAGAGGCCGGGATGGAGAGAGATTTAGGAAGTAAAGAGGGCGCACGTGGTGGTAGAGTTGATGGGGGGATTCAGAAGAGGACCCACAAGAATACTGAAAGTGGAAGCATCTAGACAGAAGACAGCCATAGGATGATGCTGGTTAATCATCTGGAACAGGCAGTCTTTAGGAAAGGAAATTTAGGGGGAAAAATGAATTTCAATCTTCTTCACAGGAGTCATAATATCTTGAACTTTTTTCTGGTTTTACAAATGTCAGGATTCAACACCTATACTTGCCAAAGCCCAGATCAACACATTCATTTATTTATCTATTATCTATTATTTATGCTTACAAATGCTTTTCACGCTCTGCAATGTCAACTCAGATTGACAGAAGTTGTTTTCCCTCCCAGTTCTCCTCTCTATTACGGCTAAGAGTTGGGTCCCCATTGAAATGCTTTCAACTCTCTAATGATGACCGTCTGGTCACCATTTTTAAAAATACATGCCATTCTTTTTCCTAATTAATTGGCATGATTTGGCTTCTTTTATATCAACCCATATAAAGAAACAGGCACTCTTGTAAAGTTTATGTGCTCTTAAAGCCTGAAACATTTTAGAAAATTTGCTCTATTTCTGTATAATGACTTTAATATTATGATAATACAGTTCAGAAGTAAGAATGTTAATTGCCTTTTACCCGCTTGTATAAAGAAGTCAAAACTACGTGATCCCAGAATTCCTCTGTCTCCTTGATCCACCAGAAGGGACAATTGTGCTAATAAAGACTTATTTTTCCTATTTCTTTTTTTTTTTTTTTAAAGATTTATTTATTTTTTATTTATTTATCCCCCCCTTGCTGCTTGTGCTGCTGTGTCCATTCGCTGCGTGTCTTCTCTGTGTCTGCTTATCTCCCCCTTGCTGTGAGGTCTTGCCGCATCAGCCCACGGCGCCGCGCCAGCCGGCCTGCCCTCACAAGGAGGCGCCGGGAAGCGAACCCGGGGCCTCTC
>JAQZBX010108023.1:0-10597 GCA_029593785.1 Cabassous unicinctus
AGAACATTTTCTATTCCTTTTCAGTCAATCCCTGCTCTGCCCCACTCCCAAGGCAACCTGTGTTCTGTGTTTTTTCATTATATTAGTTTTGCTTGTTCTAGAACTTCATATAAAATACAGTGTATACTCTTGTGTAAGGCTTATTTCACTCAGAAAAATGCTTTTGGAGATTCATCCATGTTGCACATGACAGTAATTCACTTCTGTTTATTGAGTATTTATTTCATTGTATGCATATGTTACTGCTTGTTTAGCAGTTCTCCTGCTGGGCATTGGGCTGTCGCCAGTTTTGGGCTGTTATGAATAAAGCTTTTACGAACATTATTGTACAGTTCTTTCTGGTGAAAGAAAGGTGTTTTCAGTAACTGAATAAACACCTAGGAGTGGGCTTGGTGGGCTTTAAAGTAGAGGCATGTTTATGCTTGTAAAACATTGCAAAGTTTTCCTCCAAAGTAGAAGAACCATTCTGCACCCCCAGCAAGAATGTAGGACACTCCGGGTTGCCCCACATCCTAGCCAGCATTTGGAGTTGTCAGTCTTATTTTAATTTTACCCATCCTAGTGGATGTGCAGTGGTATCTCATCAATATTTTACTTTGTATTTCCCTATTGACTAATGATGTTGAATACTTTTTCACATGCTTCTTGGTCATTTGTATATCTTACTTTGTGAAATGTTTGTTCACATTTTAACCCTTTTTGTTATTAGGTTTGTCTTAATCATTGAGTTTTAATATTTCTTATCCAATTTGGGCACAAGGCTTAATGGCAGAAATATGTATTGGCTGTATTTTCTCCCTGACTCTGACTTAACCTATTAATTTTCTTAACAGTGCATTTGAGAAGATGCTTTAATATTAAGTCTGATACAGTTTTTCTTTTATGATGATGATTTTTGTCCTAAGAAAATTTTGCCTACCACTAAGTCACAAAGACAGGCTCACGTTTGTTTTTTATGCCCCTAGAAGCTTTATTGTTTTAACTTTTACATTTAGATCTAAAATGCACTTTAAACTAATTTTTGTTTAGGATGTGAAGTAGGGATCATGGTTATTGTCCCCCTATATCCATAGGCAGTTGGCCCGGCACCACCTGTTAAAGCCTTTCTTTTACCCATTGGCTTGCTTTGGCATTTTGGTTGATTATCAAATGACCATATAAATGTGAATTTTCTTCCATGCTGTCTGTTCTTTTTCATTAATCTATTTGTTTATCCTTTTGCCAGTACCACGCTGTCCTGATTACTCTACCTTTACAGCAAGTCTTGAAGTCAGGTAATGTAAGCTCTCTATATTATTTTTCAAAATTTCTTTGCATATTAAGATTTGGATTTCCATATAAATTTTAGAACCAGCTTCTGAATTTCTACAAAAAGTGCCTATTACTATTATAATAAGAATTGTAACAATATTGAGTCAATCCAGGATTGTGGTATTTCTTCCCTTTCAATTAGATATTTAATTTCTTTCAGTAATCTTTTGTATTTTTCACTGGAGAGGGCTTATATATATATGTGTGTGTGTGTTAGCTTTATTCTAATCTTATTTTCCCATTGTTTGCTACTAGTGTATAAATATAATTTATACATTTACCATTTATCTTGAACTTGTATAATTCACTTGCTAATTTTAGTAATGTTTTTTTGGGGATTCCACATAAACCCTCATGATCTGTGAGTAGGTTACTTCTTTTTCCTGTTTTATACCATTTATTTAATTTTTGACTTATTGGTTAGGAAATCTAGTACATTGCTGATCTTGTGGGAAAAGCCTTTAATATTTGACCATTAAGTATAATGCTAGCGGTAGCATGCGTTTTTTCCTTATTCCTTTTTTAGTATATTCCCTTTATCAAATTGTGGAAAATTGTCTATTCCTTATGTGGTGAGCATTTTTTATTGAACTTTGTCAATGTTTTTCTGTATCTATTGAAATGATCACATGGTTTTCCTCCTTTATCCTGTTACATGATGAAGTACATTGTTTTTCACATTTTAAACCATCTGTGCATTCCTGAGAAAACCTCATTTGATCTTACATATTGTCATTTTTATTTATCGCTAGATTTGCTTTGCTAGTATGTTTTGCAAGTTTTCTGTCAATCTTCATGAGGAATATTGGCCTGTAATTTTCTTTTGTAAACTCTTTGCTAGGTTTTGGTATTAGGGTGTTGCTGGCCTCAGAAAATACCACATCCTCTATTTTCTGACAGCTTTTGTATAAATTTGGTACTATCTCTTCCTTAAGATTTGATAAAATTCACCAAGGAAACCACCTGGTTGGAGTGTGTGTGTAGGTGTTACAAAGAATATATATGTTTGTACTTTACAGTAAATATCTATTACTTTAATAGGGATATGTAGTAATAAAAAGCAAACAATCCAAATAATGCAATGTATAAAATGACAGTAAAATTATTCAAACTATAACAAAAAATGTGTACAGAGAAAGTGAATGTCCTTGGAGGCAACCATTTTTAACAGTTTGGAGTGTATTTTTTTCAAGACTTACCGTGCACATGTATTTACTAATATTCACTTGTTTTGCTTTATAAGTGGGATCATCTTGTACAGACTGTTCTGTGATCTGCTTTTAGCACTTAGTTGAAGATAGACTTCTTTCCATGTTTTGACATGTATGTCTCTCTTGTACGCATTAACTATTTTATATTAAATAACTTCCATTGTAGGAAGTCCAGTTTAATTATTCTTTCATTCTACAGATATTTATTGATCAATGTAGTGAACATCTCTAGAATTTTCTGCCTGTAGCCCCTTCCACATATCTGGGAACTGCTCTCCCTGTCTGTGATGGTTTGGAGCTATGTACCCCCCAAAAAATATGTTCTTAAACTTAATCCATTCCTGTGGGTATGAACCCATTGTAAGTGGGACCTTTTGTTGGGGTTACTTCAGCTAAGGTGAGGCCCAATTCAATTAGGTTGAGTCTTTTTTATTAAAACAACAACAACAAAAACTTTATTTTCAGAGAAGTTTTAGATTACAGAAAAGTTACATCAAAAGTACAGAAGATTCCCATGTAACCCATCCCTCCCCATCCCATGTTTTCCTCTATTAACATTTTACATTAGTTTGGTACATTTGTTAATATGGAACCAATATTGAAGCACTGCTACTAATGAAGCAATTCATTGAACAGTTTTAGAGGTTTTGACAAAATGTATAATGACCTATATCTATCATTACAGTATCATGCAGAACAATTCCAATGCCCTAAAAATGTCTTATGTTCTACCTAGTCTTCCCTCCCCCTCCCCTCAGAACTTCTGGTGACCTCTATCTTTATGTCAATGTTACAAGTCCTTCCGTTACTGTAATTACAATAGGTCTACTTTGGTCTGTGGCTGCATTTCCCTCTTATGTTTGTTCATTCCTCAATCTTAAGGAATTTGGAAAGGTGATGCCTGCTCTGCTTCAGATTGAGCGAGGGCTTAGATTTTATGGGGCAGGTGGAAGGAACTGTTTTGCTTGCAGTTGCAGATAACGCTTTGTTTTTTTGGGATGGGGGTTGTCCATCATGTTTTGTTCGTTGTCCTGGGTGAGTCTGAAGAACTGGAGAGTAAGTGTTGGCTGCACTCTGCTGAGATTCACGGCTCAACTGACATATGGACAGCCAGAAGATTCAAGTCTCTGGGACATGTATTTAATGGGTGTAGTGCTAATTACAGATTCAATTAAAAGGGGTAGAATAATCATGAGTAGGGAAATTACAAATGAGTGTAACTCTGTTATATTGGGGAAATAGATTGTCATAGGCCAAGATGAAGCCGCCGATGGGGTGCTGATTTCATGGGGTGCTGATTTCATGGGGTGCTGAGCCTTGCCCATAGTGTCCGGACGTCGCAGGAGCCCTCGGGAGCACCCCTGTTTGAGGCTTTGTTTACTGTGGCAGTGAGCTCCACCTGAGACGTGCAAAAGCGTAACCTCTGAAGGTTTTTGATAATGATCTCAATTTCTTTAGTAGACATGGAACTCTTCAGATTCTGTTTTATCTTGTATCAGTTTTGGTAACTTTCATTTGTCAAGATATGCATACTTTTAAACTGTTGAATGTATTGGAATAATGGTATTCCTAGTGTTGCCTTATTTTTTAATGTATATAGGATTGGGTTTTAATATCCCCTTTCATTCCTGATATTGGTAAATTTTAATGTCTCTCATTTCATTAAACTCTGGCAAAGAACTGATCAGTTTTGTTCTTTTGAAAAGCAATTTATTTTTCATTTGTTTTAGCAGGCTATGAACTTGGCTAGCGTCAAAGTCCAAACTTTCTCTCTCCTGCAGTGAGCAGAAGCTGAAGTCTCTGCTCAGTTTTTTTTTTTCAGGTTGACGTGGGTTGCTTTGTGTTTACCACGTGCATCTGTACCTTCAGGGCCCTTTAGCAATTCAGGGGCAGAGTTTCTATGCTTCTTGTTTTGGGCTCTCTTCCCTTCAAGATTTCCCCCCTCACTTCACACCTGCCATGGACGCTCCAAACTGTGTCCTATAATTCTTCAAGCCATTGAGACCCTGAGTTTCTCCCAAGCGTTATGTCCTTCGTAGCAGCGACTGGGGTCTTCTCTCAAGTGAAAAGTCATAAGAAAGGAAACGTCCAGTGCTGCTCCTTGTCCCAAACATCAGCTCCCTTCTAGTTTCTGCCTGCTCCTGGCCACCTCGCCTGCCTTGGATGGTTGGTTTTGTATTTTGTTCAGGGCTTGTCATTCTGTATAGGAAGGTTGACCCAGCAGGAGCATCTCTTACTACTGAAAATGGAAACCTTAGGTTATTTATATGTTATCTACTTTTTTGGGGGACTCTTTCTTCATCACTTAAAAGTCACAAGTGTATGCCTGGATATTAGAATCTTTTCAATAAACTGCACGATATTTGGAAAGACTTTGATGTTCAGCCATGGTTCTGTTATCTAGTTAGAAACGACTGCTTTAGACTTCTTCTTGCTCTCAATTCAGCTCTTTCTGTGTTTTCTATTGTATTTGAGTTTTATTTCATAATTCTATTCTTCACGTTTCTTCCTGTCTCTTATTTACTTTAATGCATTATTTTAATCCTAAAGGTAAAGACTTTGAGTTTCTCATATCACACTAATTCATTTTTCTATCATAGCCAGTATATTGTTTAGTGCCTCCATCCTGCTCAGTTCAACAAATCTATGGTTAATTTATTTTCAATTCTTCTTGATTCCAGAATGTTCCTCCTTCTTGACTACATGCCCTATATATAACAGATATCATATCTTGTCCTATATTTTGTTGTTAGCACAAATAAAATATTTTTAAAATGCTATTTCTTGGTACAAATTTATTTAGAAAGAGACATTTCTTTTGGCCTTTTCAATAGTAGTCATATTCTTCCATGCATTTACAGAGAGTTTTTCAGGTTTATTCATTCTAAAGGGCCCGTCTTCATGCTGGCATTCTGCTTTTGTATGTCTGTTATGGGGAATCCCCCATCCTCCTTATTTAAGACGTCTATTTCTAGGAGATATTCTGATACTACATAGAATTTTTTGCTCTATCCTTGACTTCTAGAAGTCTTGCCATGGGACCATTTTGCTTTTTACAGCTGGCTTTAGGAAGAAACAACCAGTATGTCACCACATACACTTTAAATTGTAACTGGTATAAATTTTGGTGTATGGACTCAGCAGTGCGAGAATATTAACTCTTATCTAGCTTAGCTTGAGTTGTGACTCTGAGACTCTATGATGGATGGCAAAATGACAAGAAAGGAGAACAAGAAACTTAATCAGTCTCCAGGGTCTTGCCTACCTTTTGGGTTTGGAAGAATTCCCAAAGTCTTGGGCATAGTGAAGATATTGGAGACCAGAGGTCACCTGGTACTAGATCAACTGGCCTCCCTGTAATTCACTGAGGCATCCCTTATCCTGGTCATCAAGATGCCCCAGGACCAGCAATTCCTTGTCACCTTTGGGCAATTTGTTTAAAAATTCTTTGTGCACCATACTTTGTGCACATATCCTTCCATTAGAGCCCTGTCACCTCACTGGCAAGCATGTGGGCCCCAGTCTCAATTTAAATTTTTACTTCCTTTTGGTATGGAGACTCGCCTAACCCTTTCCATTTTCCCTTTTCCTCCTTCCTACCTTCTTACCTTTCTCCCTTCCCCTCCCCCTGCCTCCTGGCTTTCTCCATTTTGCAATCAGCAAATATATTTAAATTTCAAAGCCAAGCATGCATATGATGTGACTTCCTGTTAGTGAGGTTTTTCCAGGATCTCCACCTTCTAAATCCCAGGCAAGGTGTTCTTTCACAAGTAGGGAAATGGTCCTCTGAGGTTCCTGTATTCTGTTCCGTCTACTTCTCTCATAGAAATTTCTGGGAATTCTGTGTGCCCACATGACAACCTGTTTCATTTGTAACTCTCAGTAGCCTTTTGGTTCCTTGATTATTTCCGTGGAGACAGGGTAGGTTGGTGCCTGTCATTAGGATACATGCTCACCTGAAGGCCTGTATCATTTTTATATTTTCCCAAGAACCCAGGGACCCGCAACTAAACTGAAGCCTTTGTAATTTTTAACTCTCATATGGAATAATTGAGCTGACAGAGTCAAGGAGTCTGTTTAATACTAACGAATGAAGCCATAACTTGAAAAAAAAATCTTGTTTTAAAAAATCAATTCAATATTGCTGTTATCTGGGATTTCTCACCTTGACCTCAGTTCATAATTTTAGGTTTGATTTTATTTTAAATTTGGATCATAAATACTAGGTTGAAACATAACATGAAATTATAGTTTGGTCAAATAACTGAATATCAGCAATTTCATATGCTTAACTTTTGATTTGTATTTCTGTGGTTACGTGCATGTGCCACCTGGGCCAGGTCATGGTGTCCAGTTATTTGGTCGAGCAAATCAACAAAGGAAATTGCCCTCAGCAACGAGGGGAGTCTCCTCACCTAGTCAGCTGGAGGTCTTAAAGCTAGACCCGAGGATTTCAGAAGTCAGAAGAAGTTCTAACTCCAAGCCAGCCCTCTTCTTGGGGGGGAATTCAGCATCACCTTCTTTGGAGTTTCCAACTTATGGTCTGCCCCATGGAATTTGGACTTGCCAATCCCACGATCACCTGATCCAATTCCTATAATAAATCTCTTAATATTTACACACACACAAACACACACAACCTGTTTCTGTTTCTCTGGAGAACCCTGGCTAACACAGTACAGGCACACTTCATTTTATTGTTCTTCGCTTTATTGCATTTTTCAGATACTGCATGTTTTTACAAATTGATCAGTCAGCAGCCATCAACATCAGAGTAAGACCCTTCACCAGCAAAAAAAATTATGACTTGCTGACAAGTCAGATGATGGTTAGCATTTTTTTAGCAATAAAGTATTTTAAAATTAAATATGTACATTGGTTTTTTTTAAAGATGTAATGCTATTGTATACTTAGACTACAGTATGGTATAAACATAACTTACATTCATTGGGAAACCAAAAAATTTGTGACTTGCTTTATTGCAGTATTCACTTTATTCTGGTGGTCTGGAATGGAATCCACAATATCTTCAAGGTTATGCCTATAGCTTTTAGTAGCTATATTACACATACACTTATAATAGGCATCTTGAAAAACAGGAAAGATGAATGACATCTCTACTGTTTATTCTTTCTGGAATGTTGTACAAGACAGAGGGTACACTTCCCTCTTCTTGGGAATGACTTAGGAACCTGCATCAATTTCTCCTTTTATGTTTTCTGTATTCTTCAGTAAGAGATAAATGTCATCTGGGAGAAGTCTCTCATCAGAAACCATTTTATCATGTTCTTACACTGAGAGATTTCTCACAAATTACTTTATTTAATTTCTACTGATTACATAGCAAATCTTGAGCAGGCATTTTCCTCATCTCTTGTGCGGGGGGAGATGGGGGGAACAGAAATGTAATTCAGAAACCTTGTAACTTCTAATAATTGGTCCCTTCCCAGATAGAAGGGAGTGGATTTCCATTTTGAAATAAAGGATTTCTGCTTCTCAGACTATGAGACTAAACCAGGAGTGGTTCCAAACTCTGGTCTCTTAATCTTAATACCCTCCTCAACTAGAGGTGTCTGATTGCCCTTGGCCTGGGGGCTGGGTGAACAGCACAGTGATCCATTAGCAATGTCTGCCATGTCTGGGACTTGCAGAGTGGAGGGCTGGTGCCATATTGGTTTGATCACCATACTAGCCATTACAAAATCAGGTTAAAAAATATAGCAGGCATAGAAAAATCCTTGGAAAATAATTTTAAACCATACTTGTGCAAAAGGAAGGCAGTCTCTTAAGTTTGATTATCCAATCAGGTGAGAGGAGAAATATCTGAAGAAACCAGTGTGTTTGGGCAGGTAGAGTTCTGATATATTCAAGAACATGAAACAGGGAAGTAGAAGAGCATGAGAAAGGACAAATACAAACGAGAAAATGTTACAGAGCTTTCAGAATATTTCTAGGAAGGCTAAAGTTCATGATGCATTAAAGCTCATGGAAATATCATCTAAAGAGAACAAAACTACTTTACAGTTATAGGTGAGACAAGAAGATAAACTGGAAAGAAGCTGCACATCGGCTTGGGGGCATAATAAGAGGTTAAAAGATGGCACAGCCATTCAATCTTTTTGTTTCAATCTTCACCAAGAAATCTGATCTTTAATCTGGAAAGTGTCGTATGAGTATCATTAAAGGGGGAATTAAAGACTTACATAAAACAGAGTAAATAAGCCAGGGGTCGGTGCACTTTTACCGTTAAGGGCCTGATACTAAATAGGTTTGGTTTTATGAGCCTACTCAGCTGTGCCATTGTGGAAAAGCCACAGACAATACAAAAACGAATGTGTGGCTGTGTTCTAATAAAAGTTAACTTCCAAACACTAAATCTTGAATTTCATGTAATTTTCTGTTATACCAATATTCCACTTTTGATTTTTTTCAACCATATTAAAATGTGTGGGAAAAAAAACAAAGAACACTTAGTTTTGGTCACTATAAAAGCACGTAATGGACCATATTTGGCCTGCCAACCATGGTTTGCGAACCCTGAAATAAGAGATCATTTCATCACTAAAAATCTGATGACATTTTCTACTTTTAAATGAAGTGTACTTGAATACTGGAAAACTTTCAGATATGATTAAGGAATCACTGTCAGAAATATCTAACAGATGGTGTTGGCTGAGTGAAGGATCAGCTTTGGAGACAGATGTGGACTACTTTTCTAAAAAGTGGCAAATTGTTACTTCTGGGAATTTTGACCAGAATGTTTGAGAGCAATCCCTGGGAATATGGGAACACATTAACCATGAGCACCAAGAATTGGTTACTCCTTGGTTATAAGTTAGCAAAAATATTAAACTTCTTTAAAAAATTAGAAGATCAGATTATTAAAATAGATGAATAGCATAGATATAGGATACACTGAGGCTGCCTGAAAATGTTTGGCAAAAATCTTTCAATATATACTACCAGATGGGGGTGGGGGGGGGGAAGAAATTGACTAAATAATGTTATGATTGGATAGAGTTGAAATTAGGTAATGGCTAGCATGTATTAATGAGTTCATAATGGGTTGACTGTATAAAATAAATCCTGTTAATGCTAAATTGGGAGCCTAAATGCCAACTCAACTTTCTAAATTGCCTTTGGCCTGAATGTCAACTTGAATACTAAAGCTGTACTCCTCAAATTTTCAAATAACTGAATTTAGCAAGGACTTTCAGAGTAGTCAAGTTAAAAAATACCTCAGATTATGAAATAACAAATCTAACCAAAAAGACAAAATGGAACAGGCAAAACAAACGTTCAGCCTCTTTATTGATGAGCATAACTTCAAAGTGCTTAGCATAACTGCTTTTGTTTTCTTTCATCTCCCTCCCCCCAAATTAGAAGTTTTTGGTTAATCACAAACTTGCAAATAGTCAATGATTTCACATTTCTACAAAAATTTGTGGTGTATCACCTCTTCTCCTTCTAGCTCCTTTTGTTTCAATTTAGGAAATTTTAAAGTAAAGGAAGAATTGAGTTTATTTGTGGTTTGAGACTTTTCCTCATCAAAATGATGACTTAGAAACATTTCTGGTCACCATTTTGCCCTGTGAGTTCACGTCCTTTGGATGGTTTGGTTTGGGTCAAATTTTCATCAATTACTAGGCTGCTCATAACAGCCATCTGCAGTCTTAAGTGGTTAATAAATTTCATTTTTGATCCAAACATGTATCAATGTACCAGGACATCAGTGTAGGAGGCAGCATAGCTTGACAGCAAATGCTGTACTGAGGATGGTAAAGAGAAGGAAATGTAGTCTTGAGTGAAGTTTCTAGTAATTCACTTTGTAACACTGTGCAAATTTATTTAACCTTTCTGAATATGAGGACTTCAATTTCTTTGTCTTTAACAGAAGTATGTGTGTAACTGGGCGTGATTATTCTTTCCCTCTGAACCCAGGCAGCCTCAGAATGCTTCTCAACACAGACGATGACTAGATATCAGAAAAATTTGACATGAGATTTGAAGAATGTGTCATGCTTGGGTGACATGATCTGTAGCATTTCTTCCCACAATAACAGTCTATAGATGAT
>JAQZBX010108024.1:0-10588 GCA_029593785.1 Cabassous unicinctus
TTTTCCCACCCTATCTCCACCCTTCTCCTTTCCCAGTGAGATTTCACGCTCCCCCTCATTCTCTCCCTTTCCTGCACAGATGGCCTGCCAAAAACGGCCCTCTGGACACCTGGTATCTGTGCTCAGTGGGGCTGAGGGATCCTTCGTGGCCTCCCTGATCAAGAGCAGTTTGAACAGTTATTCATACATCTGGATTGGGCTTCACGACCCCACACAGGTGCGATGACATGCTCACCTCCCTGTCACTTCTCAGGGAGCTATAGGTACCTAGCCCCAATCCCTGTCCTCTTAGCTAGAAGAACCCTATGGAGCACTAGAGTTTAGGGGTGCTGAGCAATATTTCTGGAGAAAAAAAAAACAGGTCTTTGGGGCCAGCTGAAGAGTTGAGGTTGGTGGAGGTTCCTGGCCTCCAATAAAGCTGATCTAACTCTTGTCTTGATTTTTGCACAAATATCACTTGAGGCATTATAACTTAGCACTCACAGGTAAAGCGGTCTGCACCAACCATGCTAAGGGGATCATAACTAATAAAAGGATCATTTGGGCCTGCAGTAGATAAGATATTGATTCAGAACTAATCACATATGTACCATCCACTGTTTTTCTACAAGTTTCAGGTTACTTTGAGCAGATCCATTATTCCTGGCTTTGGGATTTATCAAAAGGAGTGAGGAGTTAAGGAAGAGCAGGCAGGAGAGATGGTCCTGAGACACCATCTAGAAGATCAGACTAAATCCATGATGTAGAGTAGGGTCATGCATTTCAGCTGAGGGGATCATGAAAGGAGAGTGGTACCAGGCTTTTCCCTCACCTGGCTCCATCTTTATGTCTATAGGGCCTGGAGCCCAATGCAGGTGGATGGGAGTGGAGTAGCACTGATGTGATGAATCACTTGGCCTGGGAAAGGAACCCCTCCACCGTCTCAAACCCTGGCCACTGTGGGACTGTGTCACAAAGCACTGGTAAGCAACAGAGGAGCCATCATTCTTTTCAGTTCACTCATCTTTCATCTCTGGACATGACCTTTCTGGAATCTTCCAAAGTTAGGTGATGCAATATTGGTATCTCTTCTCCCATTCCCTCTCATCTCTCTTCTCTTGGCATTCCTCCTGTGGTGGGGCATTGGTGAAAATGAGGGAGAGGCTTTGAAGCCTCAGCCAGAAGATGAGGTGCTTTCCCTTTAGAATCACAACATCCACCAGCTCCATTGGTCTCACCTCTTCTTTCTCTCCAGGCTTTCTGAAATGGCGAGATTATAACTGTGATGTTAGCTTGCCCTATGTTTGCAAGTTCAAGGATTAGTGTAGGCAGAAAATCAGCAGCTGGAACAAGTGTGAAGCTCATCGAGGACATGGAAGCAATATGAAGAGCTACCAAAGGAATATTCTCCCCAGAGGGCACACTCCCAGGCTGCCTTCCATATTTGAATCTCCTCCTTTTCCCTCCTTTCAGGCTCTTCTGTGTGTTGCATGATTGAAGCCTTAGAAAGCATTAATAAAAAACGTTTTGCTTCTACATCAGAGTCTT
Organism: Cabassous unicinctus; assembly: GCA_029593785.1. Taxonomy (NCBI): domain Eukaryota; kingdom Metazoa; phylum Chordata; class Mammalia; order Cingulata; family Chlamyphoridae; genus Cabassous; species Cabassous unicinctus. Next base: position 1,528 of record JAQZBX010108024.1, read on the forward strand.
GTGTGCTCCAATCTTCTAGCCAGATCCTGAGGGGGAGGCAAGTGGGGGAATGAAACTTTGGGTTTTGCCAGTTTCACATAGGTCTCAGGGAAAAGTGACTAAATGCACAACCCTACTATTGTGTTTGTGAAAAAAATTTGGCCTTATTCATGTTGGATTTGGTTTGTGGATGGATGACATTGCCTTTCACACTCTAGAGTCCACACGTTCCCCCAGCTGAGGTCTCAGATGATGTGACATGACAAGATTTATGGTGTTCTGATCCTTTTTATAACAATGTCTCAAACATATTGGGGTTGTGGGACAGGAACTTTTTTTTAAAATTTCCAATCTATCATGGATTAATATAGGTAAAATGAAATAAAAAGGTACTAAAGAATTAAATGGATAAAGCAGATCATCAAGACACAAGCTAATTTAAAAATTGCTATTTTTAATAGTCCTGACATTAATTTCTCAAATTGCTATGAAATCTTCTAATATATTTCTATCTGTGTCTTACCTTTCTGTGCATGTCTAACAAAGTGCTTGCAGACAAGCCTGAGTCCACTTACCAAATGTTGTCCTTTCCTTAGATGGCATCTACAAGAAATTGCCCCATATGATATGAAATGTATTCTGTTTTCAATCAGAACTGGATTTGGGAAAGTTTAATATATGGCAAAAATTTTATTAATATTTTGAATGAATAAAAATGTAACACATGATGCTTATTTGGAAGAAGTTCCCCTTACCAGCATTTGGGCAAAACCTAGACTTTCTCTGATTCTGCATATTTCAAGCCCAGCACTTTGCCTTCCTCCTCAGCTTACAAAGTCATGTTGGCTAATTTCCTCTTCTGGAAAAGAAGTTTTTAATGTGTCCATGAAAAAAAAATTATTCATATGGCCAGGAATACAATAACATCTTTAATAAATAAAGAGATGAAATAATTGGACAATGTCTAATTTTCTTACATGGTGTTTGCCAACTTTCCTTTACCTTTTCCATGTTAAGATGCCCTAACCAAAGGGCATTTCACACTTTTGTTGGAAACATTTTTCCATCAGGTTAAGTGAATTTATGATTATATGATGCCACAAGTCTTGATTTTCTGCCTTTGTGAAAATAATAAAATGGATTAGGAAAGTCCATGCTAATTTGACTTGTGTCAGCTCATCTCTCCGTCTGAGTTATGGCTTTAATGCCAAGTGAGCCAGCACAGCCTTGGAGACCATAGTCTGTTCATGCAGTTAGAGAGCCCCATTGTATAAGAAATAACATTGTTTCTGGCAAATAAGAAAGATCCTATTATAATTTTCCTTAAAATATCAAGGGGTTCATTGAATCTCCTAATTGAAGGTATGTTTTGAGGTCAGGGCTCAAGGGCTGTTTCTCTCAGGTTCTCTTGTCTGTGTTCTTTCATCTTTATGATCTACCCCTCTATTGTTTTCCCTCTACAGCTCCAGAGAGTGGCGAGGAGCTATTGAGCATACTAATTCACCATCAATGCAAGAATGGAGAGCATGTAAGATTTCCTAAATTTATAGAGAAAACATCCTGATCTGCATTTTTTTATAGACAAGCCTGATCTCATTGACACAGCTAGGGAAATGCCATGGGCTGGTCATTGAATCTTGAATTACTGTACAAACTTGAACCATTACTGAAGCAAAGAGGGTGATATGATACGGATTGAATTTCACAACTTATAAACTACCTAGGGTCTTGGGATGCAATCCTTATCCCCCAAACATCAGAGAGGCTCACAGTGAGCAGGACAAAGAGAGGGTTTCCACTAAAGGAACGTATAGGTGCTATTACAGAAAGGGGAAATGAGGCAATGAAGCTGGTAGGAACCCAGAGGGTATCATTGCACACACATTCTGACAGAATTGGAAGTAGGCAAGACTAGATGTCACAACAAATTGCCAGGACACTGAGAACGGACATAAGTGATATGGCCTTAGAGAAACTGCTTGCATGGGGAGAGACTCTTCCAGACACAGACTAAGACTATCCAAAATAAGACTTTCTGAACACAATTTGTACGGACATTCCTTCAAGCAAAGGTGGACTTTACCCTTTTCCTGGGTGATCTCCAGGTGCTCAGTTCCCATGTCCCTGAGAAGACTTCTTCCAGGAGAGTGAAGGGACAGGGCAGTGATGAAGTAGACTAGATGGAGATAATGTAAGAATCCTGAGTACATCTGGGAAGAGAGTCAGGGAAGACAGAAGCAATGGGGAAGAGTAGACACAACATTCCTCACACTGAGAGCCCTTCTCCTTTCCTGACTTGAGTTTTCCTACAAAACTGATGAAAATGGCCTGTACTTGCCTAGGCACAATCTGAAGGTGGAGGATGAGTATTTTTAAAAGATGATAATTCTTCCAATTGAATGCAATTACAGTCATTCCCTGAAAAACTGACTTCTACATCCCCACAATATCTGCCAGCTTAAATCTCATTATTTTTTTAAAAAATGCAGAGGTGTTCACACAAGGCCCCCAACTAATTCTTTAAAAGACATAGTTACACACCTAAAATAGTAGCACAGTCTCGTGTTAGGATGGAGAGTTCTGTAAAACTCAGCTTTCTCACTGGCAGACAATTTGTCTTTCCTAAAAACATTTTTTTTGGTATGAGATGCCATGAACAGATGTGCCAGTCTTTGTGCCAGAAATACCTGAAACCCACATCCCATTTGTTGACATTTAGTGTCCTTTTGAGTGGATGAATGATTTTGTTTTATCAGTTGTATTTAGAAATTAACTTTTACTGAATTTTACTAAAATGTAAATTTTAGTAAAAGATTTCTATTGAGATTTGGGAATGCATGTATCAAATTCTTCCGTTGATACAACTTTGGCTGAAAAATGATGTATTTAAGAATAAATACATAGTGTGAAAGTTGGGTAATTAGAAGCCAACAAGTGCTCTATCAGCATAATGTCAACCAGGCATGATTTTTGCAGGAGATGGTTGAAATGCCTTAGGTGCTACTCAGAATTCTTCATGTGTATGATAAAAGTTTTCTAGTCATACAATGCTTTATGTACTTTGATTCTTCAATTCCATCTTTTTAAAGATTTTCACGTGATCAGCATGTTTCTCCTCCCAAATTTCCATGTGCTCTGTACTAGACACTTAAACCCATACAAATCATCATTTTCATAGAATATCTGAAGTGGAAGGAGACCTCTTGTTTCATTGAGGGATGTTTGGAGCCATGTTGCAAGACAACTGTCCACTTGTCTCTCACAATTTTGCACATCTTCTAAGTAGAGGCACTGGCTGTCCTTTGCCTAGACCACCTGTTTCATGTGTGTTTGTATAGAGAAGAGCCATCATAATAGGGATGACATTTCCCTGGAAAGCAAAGGGTAAGTTTGCTTACCATTTTGGAAAATACATCCAGAGCGAGGACAGACATGCTTATTCACCTGTATAACAAGATGCCTCAGTCTGGAGCAAAGGGTAAATTTGTGTGCGTCTCATTATAAAACAGTCAGATTCTATAAGCTCCTATAAAATAATTATAGGGGAGATTCCTCCCCTGTAACATAATCCACTGCATTTGAAGACATCCATTTGGGCTTATCTGCATTGCCCTCTTAGGATGTGGCCTAAGGGGAACTAAGGTTAATATGCTGCTTCTTGTGCTGAAAGTACTAAAATTCTTTCACTTTGGTCAAACATCATATTTATTTTTGGAGTATCAGGAACCTGATGCTCTAAGATATTAATTAACTGAACTTTACTTATCTTTTGGTGTACCTTAAGCTTATAACATGCTATGCCTAAGGAACACAATGTGAAGGAGAATGGTCAGGTCTGACCCTGTTGTATTCTTTAATTAGAAAGATAGTGAAAATAGCAATGCTACAAAAAACCAATAGAAAATTTTACCAGATGGCTTGATAAGAGGGCAGGTTTCTCAGATGGTAGCTGGAGGTCCTCTTTGTACACGAAGGAGTGTCACCTTTACTTATCTTCAAGTGTGATATGGAGGAAGCTCAACCTGGGATTTCATGGTACCTGTGAGATGGCCAATGTTCAAAGCAAAAGTAGTTCTAGAAATACAGCAATATTTTAACAGACTGATGCTGGTGGAAAACATGGCAGGAAATTGGCAGCAGAAGAGGGCAGACAAAAGAAGAACATACAGGATCATGCAAAGAAGGGCTGTTCGAAGGCTAAAGAAAGAAGAGCATGATGTTAAAAAGATGAGGGACAAAAGGGAAGAGGGGGAATTGACTGGAAGAGAGAAGTGTTCAATTTAGCCCCTTTTCTTACACAATGTGTTGTGGTGTTGGATAAGTCACTTAGTTACCTACATTTCCTAGCAGGGAGCCCCATATCTTGCCCTCCTGCCTCTCTTGCCTTGTGCCCTTGACCCTTCTCCAGGCTCAAACACTTTTGGCTCTTCCTCCTGTTGCCCTCCAACTCACACCAGCCAACCTGTTTCCTGGAAATTCTCTGCTCTCCCCCTTAGCTGCTTAGGGCTGTGAAACTGTGCATCTGGACGTGCTGGGAACGAGGAAAGCTGCCTTTGCCTTGGACAGGTGGCCGACCTGCTAGTGGGAAGGAAGCCTTCTCTGTGAGTCTTCCTGAACCAAAAAGCAGCCCCTCCTGATACTGGGAATTTCCATTGTTAGTGCCCCCTGTGCCCCTTGTAGATGCTCTGTCCTTCAGCCTTGGGCCATCCCCTCGTGTAACACTCAGAGGCTATTATAAAGATTCTGTCATTGCCTGGCCATAGAAGCTGTCCAGAACCAAGCAGCCCACTGAGTGGCCTTTATAGGACACTGGTCTCCCTGACACAGGCTGTCCTCCTTACGTTGGTGGAAGGTACAGGTGACTTTCTTTGCCAATGTTTCCACCAGCAGTGAAGCCTCTGCAGGAGTCTCTGCTGTCTTTGTGGAATCACGTTGATGATATCACGAAATTCTCAGAGGGGCCTGTTTGATTTAGGAGCTCAGAGAGAGGGGGTGGTGGGAAGGGTGGTAGTTGATGTACTTGCCCCCTCTGTGAACCCTCTTCTATGTACTCTTCTATAGAGACTGCTGGTTTGTTCCTTAAGCATGAGATTCACTGCTAAGCATGGCAAGCATCAACGCATCCTTTCTGCTGATCTCCTGTCTGATGTTCTTGTCTCTGAGCCAAGGTGAGCTCTTCCCATGAACCACCCCCCCAACCCTCAAGCCCTCACTCCTTCCCAACATGCTGCCTTACTTGGAAGAAGCCAGATTCAACAGCAGGGGTTGTTTAGTGCTTTTCGATGTTGCTTATTGCTGCTCTAATCCCATTAAAATACATCCTCACCTCATTAAAGAGTTTCAGATGAACTTTTCAATTACCCTCTGTCCTTGACCACTGCAGTTAGAGTTAATTCATCTGTTTAAATGTACACTTAGTTGAAAGTTTGGGGAGAGGAGCACATAGAAGGTCATGAATGGATTGGAGAAATGAGCAAAGCCTTGTGAACTGGGGTAAACAAGAGAAGCTTGAGAAAGGTAAAAAGAAACCTGAGCTCTTAAAGAATGGTGAAGGGCTCAGAAAGTGAAGCAGGAGGACAAGTACATATTTCCATACCTTAGGCATTGGGTGGACTTGATTCTAGCCTTGGAAGCTTGAGAAAGAAGAGGTGGGTGGCAGGAGGAATGTTAAGTGCCTATTTCGGCACCTCATAGCATCATCTTCCAGCCTTTATCCTGTCCTGTTACTCTAATTTATGGTCCCTCTTTACTAGGTGAGGAGGACCAGAGGGATCTGCTCTCTGCCCCTTATCTTCCTGGAAGGCACCAATGCCCATGACACCTACTGCTATTTCTTTAATGAAGACCTTGAGACCTGGTTTGATGCAGATGAGCATGAAGGAGCAGTGTGGGGACAATCCCTGGGAGGCACATGGGGATAAAGGCAGTTGTCCCTTTCCGTTGTCCTCTGTGGCTCCAATGAAATGAGACTGTTCATCTATTCATCCCACAACCAGTTCCAGAACTTCTCTCTCCACTTTGTCCTTTCCTTTTATACATCTCATCACAGAGTTCCTGGGGTCAGTGACAGAATCGTCAGGAACCTGCTTTGGGCTCTCCTTTTCCTGCCCCAAATTCTGGGTAGTCCCAGGATATCTCACTGATCTTCCCACTCCATTGAATATTCCCTTTTTATCCTCCCACAGTTCTTATGCTCAACCAAGCTGAGGGTGCTTTCGTGGCTTCCCTGATCAAGGACAGTGGCACCCAGAACCACAATATCTAGGTTGGCCTCTATGATCCCAAAAAGGTCAGTCCAAAGCTTCTTTCCTCTCTTAATGCTCAGTTTTGCAAGAGAAGGGGAATGCTCAAGATCTGACAACTAAAAATCTAGCTTGCATCATTATTGCCTTAAAACAAACTCCCTGTGGATCCCATAATGTACAGAGTCACTGTAGGAGATGGAGGATATTAGCCAAAATCTGACTAGCCTGGGTTTTTTTGGCATTCATGAAAAAGGTATTCTGTCCATTTCTAGTGAAGCACTTTTAAGCACTACCTTGCACTGAACTTTGCTATTCTCTATGTTACAAGGGAGACCTTTGCAGTCTATGTAGAAAGGAAAACAGAGGAAGAGGACTGACTACTATCATTTGTGACTCTAATGTTATCCTGATTAATATATCAACAATTACAAAATAGGCCATGTTATGTTTGATTGTGAAGGTTGTGGCAATAAGGCAAGACAAATCAGGATTTTTTTTCATTATGTGGTATTTAGAGACTGTTTATCAAAATCAGGGTCCTTATTGTTTGATGAGCTATGGGGAGGGTGTTTGATCTTCCAAGAAAGTAGAGGCAGGATAGAGTATGGTGTGCAGGAGGAAAGTGAGGTTGATTCTTGCTGTATGTCTAGGCCTGTTCCTGAGTGGCACATGGTCCAGGTGTTTCCCTCTCTCTCTTCCTGACCTCTGCTCCTATTCTGGTACTTCTACCTCCAGAACTGCCGCTGGCGCTGTAGTAGTGGGTCCCTACAAATCCTGGGTCGCTGGAGCCCCCAGCAGTACCAACCCTGGCTACTATGCGAGCCTGACTTCAAACTCAGGTAAGAGACAGGGAAAGTACCCATTTACAGCACTGCCATCCTCTCTTACTCTTGCTCTATGGAAGGCCTTGGGGGTGGAGTAGCGCGACAGAGATGTGCTCATCTAGCAAATAGAATGGTCTTTTCTCTTCTTTCTTGTTATGAGTTCTAGAGCCAGCAGGAAACATAATCTCTTTCAGAGGTTTTCAATCTAATACCTTCCATCTTACAGGATTCCTCAGATGAAAGGATGTAAGTTATGAGTCAAAGTTCTCCTTTGTCTGCACGTTCAAATGCTAGAAGCAGTTGGAAAGCAGATATGTGGAATTGGCCCTTCAATTACTCTGGAGCCAAAAATCAAACTGGACCATCTTTCTATCCCCAATCTGGACCCTCTGATCCCTACTGAGTTTCCATCTCTACCTTCCAGTCCATTCAATGACCCAAGTTCCTAGAGCTTTGAACAGTGAGAATAAACACATTGTCTCCCATTGTGCTGTCTCTTGCATCCAGCCTGAGTGATAAGGATGGGAATAATTGAACCTCTGCTCTGGCCTAAACACTTGTTATGATTCCATTCACAAATCATGCATGTTAAAATCCAGAGTTTATGAACATGGTGAGGTCCTTACTAATGACAAGGTTTACAAGATAAGGAATTCATCCCAAATGCACACTTTCACATCCCAGTGTGAGTCACGGAAAGTTGTAGATTATTGATCCAGGGATGGGTGGGGTGTTGTTTTTCTAGAGGAATTCACATATCTGGGAGCTGGGGAAGTTGGGGTTGGATCTGTCCTCAGTCATGTAAGTAGAAGCCACAACCAAAATGGTAATTTAAGGAGATTTGTAGTGTCTAGATGGCCTTGTGTTGGGTTACTAGAGCCTGGAGGCCAGCAAAATTCATGAAATGGCATTCCATGAATAAATGAATTAAAGAATTAATGAGTGAATGATAAATTAGATGTATAAAATGTACAGGCATACACTACAAATATAAAGCTTTATTTATCTAAGGCAACTGAATCCCCACATATTAGGTGTATCTGCATATTTTTCTCACCCCTATTTAACTGTCTTGCAACCATCAATTCTTCATCTTGATAATGGTTGTTGTTGGTGGTGTAGGGGAGAAGCCAATGTAAATATTCATTATGAGCTTGATTCAATCATATTATTTCTCTTGGAATTTGAGCAGAGAGTGATTGGATGGTATTAGGCCTGCTTAGGCCAAGTCGAAGTCAGGTGTGAATTGAAGGTGGGAGGAAGAAGATACTAAGTACAAGCAAAGGAACCTGGTTGAAGAAGATGATGCCATTTCTCAGGCACACACAAATACCTCATTCATAAAAACATGGAGAGGGAAAAGAAAAATGGTGTGAGAGAAGGAGAGCATTGATGGGATGAGAAAGGAGAGTGATGGAGAACAGTGAGAGGGAGGCCAAAACATGGCACCCATTAAAGGAAGATGTAGTAGCTGTTCCTTGAATGGTTCCTGTTCTTGGAGCTATATTTAAATTCCTATGGAGGATGGGGTTTGCGACCAGAAAAGGGAAATGAATCAGATGGCAGTACGAGAACAGAGGGTTTTTCAATGAATCCTGGAGAAGGGAAGACTATGAGTGAAACCAAACTTTGCTTTTGCAATGGTATTTCATTGAAGATGATGTTCAGGAAAAGGTGCTAAGACTTGGGGAGGTGGGCATGAATGAGGCGGGAGGACATGTAGGGGTAGATTGAATCAACTTTATTTGAATAAAAATGCTTAATTTCACTAAACATTTCTTTGTGACTCAATGCATTAACATTTGCCAGACAGATAAACATGTGTCCTACAGTGATTTAGATGCATGTTTTTTAAAAAAAGACATGAATGGGGGTAACAAGTTCAAATTTTTTGACATGTATCTATGAATAAAGAATGATAAATAGAAATTTAAAATGTTGTCTTTTATCCCAAGAATGGATGATCCATATTATCAAATTTCACAAAAAATCAGATATGATGATTTCAATAGA
>JAQZBX010108025.1:0-10595 GCA_029593785.1 Cabassous unicinctus
CCCTCGGGTCTCTGTCTCCCCCCATCCCTACTTACGTGCGCGCGCGCGCACACACGCACCGATAGTCTCACAGGGCCTGGGCTGGTTCGAGAACTGGGGAGGAAAGTCAACCGAAAGGGAGGAGAGGGAGCTCGATTTGAAACCGCTTAAACACATACACACGCACACAGTGGAATTATCGTCCAGTAAAGAGAAACCTGTGGCTGCAGGAGCCCTCTACGACCCAGCAGAGCAAGCATTCACCATCAAAAGTTTGTTTGCAACTTTAAAAGTAGCAAGCGTTTGCAGCCAGGCAGTGACGAAGAGGGGTCTCTTAGATTGGGCGCATTTTTGTTTGTTTTTTAAGTGGGTTTACTTTCCACTCTTAAGGCTTTTAACAAAATAAAACTAGAAGCTGGATCTCGAATTCCCTACATGATAAACCTAAGTGGCAGACAATTAAGATATCTCCTTTAAAATGCGCCCCCTCTGAGCCGCGCAAAGAAGGGGCCTTCAATGGGCGCCGTCCACCTTCTAGCCTAATCCGTGAGAAGGCGAGTGAAAGCGCCTCCCATTATCCCAGCCCCAGGACCATCTGACGCTGGGGATTGGATTTGTTTCCTGGAAGAAGGAGAACAGAAAAAGAATAAAGAAAAAAGAAAAAAAAAAAAAAAAAAAGACGCTGGGAAATAAAATCATTCCTTAGTTTCTTAGTGTCTTAATCAGTGAGGCGGAAAACAAGCAAGAAAAGATAGCAACCCGGTTGCGGCACCTTTTCAGCTCTGGAGCGCGGATCAAAACATTGTAGCATCTGTTGAAAGAGAGACTGACTAAATCCTATAGAGGGCCTGGGTATTACCGGAGATGGGAGTTAGAGGGGTGGGGACGGGAATAGGAGATAAGAAAAAGTGTCTCCGTGATCCCTAAAACCACCAAATCGCTGGAGAATTGGGGCTGGATAGAGTTGTCTCTTGTCAGCCCACGTCGTCACGATTTTATTCACTGCCGCATGGCGTTGATCAGATGGAAACCATATTTGTCTCCCTCTGAGATCTAACCTCGCCTTATGCTTTCGCAGTAATGGACTCTTTAAAACCTAAGAACGGTTTCCCGGGCTGGAGAAGAGGGCCAGGAAGGGAGGGGTACCCCTTAGCGCCAAAAGGCCTCAGGCTTCCCAAGAACATCAGTGCTCCGCGACCCCCGCGACCCCCACTCCACTCTGGGTTCATCCGGCGCGCCACCCACACCCCCCAACACAGCGGAGGGCGGCGAGAGGTTTGGGGGCGGGGGGTAGCGATTAACGACTGGTGGCTCAACATTCTCTAGCAACAAGTGCCTAAAAGTTCAAGAAAGGCTCCTGAACTAGCGCCACCTCCCGCCCCAACCAACCCCGCCAGGCCCCAGCGGTTGCGCTCTTGCTTTCCGCCCGCACTCCACCCAGAAAGACTATCTACTCTAATTGGGCGCCACCTCTGGTAGAAGCGGTGGGGCTGGCAAATTGCTGCCCTCGGCTTCTGTCCCGGGGACGGGAAGCAGGAGGGGGTGATCCCTCCTCCACGCCCCAACCAAACGTGAGCCCTCGTTCCCAGTAGGCCATGGGGTGGAGGCTCTGGGCTCTGCCCTCCCAGTCCTGGCCCACTGCCTCGCGCCTCCCCAAGACTTCTTAGACCAAGTCGGCCAGACCCTGGCGAGGGAAAGGTCATTGGGCTTCAGATTGCTGGGGACAGAGGCGCAGACTGTCGGACCCAGTGCGCGCCTGGGGCTGCGAAATTCGGGCGTCACTTGGGTGTGTTCAGAGCGCGCACGTGGGAATTCTAGAGTTTCAAAGGTCAGGGGGGTTGGGGTTCTGTACAGTAAGTCAGGTCACTCCCTCGTCCTCTCTAGAGACTGGAGCGGACTGGGCCTGCGGCCTGCGTGGAGGCAGCACCTCCTCTCTTGCGCCCACTGCGCTCCCCGAGGCTGCGAGTTCGCGGCCCTGCGGGCGGGCGGGTGGGGTCGCCTAGGGGAGTCCCGGCCCTGCGCGTCAGGAGGCCCACGCCGGCCGAGCGGCGGCGCTGGGAAACAAAAAGTGAGCGCTTTGCTCCCTATCTTCCCAGTGTCCGTCCTATATTGTTTTCTGCTCTTAAAACTGACATGTCTAATTGGCAATTGGTGCCGAATCGTGTCCAGAGGTCTCTTGTGGAACATTTCTACAGCTGTCTCCTTCAACTAGACGCTTATTCATGTCGCCTTAATGAGAAACAAAACGTTCTCTAATGAGCAATTACAGAGCGACAGGATTGTTCCCATAACAAATTCTTGCGAGTGACAGAAGCATCCTTTGTACCAGATATTTCGCATACTGTTACCGATTTTTCCCTTCTCTAGCCCGGTTGCGTGGAGGCGCCGGGCATCCGGAGCCGGTCCGGGAGCGCACAATCGCGCAGGCAGCTCCACAGCCAGCCGGCGAGGCCGCCCCCGGCCCGGAGCCCCCGGGCTCAGTCGAGCTCCCAGGAGTGAGACGCCACGTCCCATTATCCCGCATATTATCTCCTTGTCACGAGGACAACAAATACCGATTAATCTTCGGAGTAAATTGTTTCCTATTCTTGACCAAGCTACCTCGGTGCGTGGGGGGCCGCGGAAGTGAGGAAATCCAACTGACCCCCGCATCCGCTCCTCTTCCTCCATCCTTTCTCACAAATCCTGAGGGTCGCAGATCCCATCTCTCCTTCCAGCCCTGGAGCCGCTTCCAGCACCTCCCCAGCAGGCCAGCTCACAACGTCCTCACCCCACCGCTTCTACGCAGTCGCCACCCACAGAGAGTGAGAACTAGGGGCTCAGGGGCAAAAGGAAGAGGAGCAGGGGTGGTGATGTTATTTTAGTTGGGAGACCACCATCTCCAATGCCCCATCCTCAGTTAGGCCCTGCATCTGGCTGCTCACTCTCTCATATGCACAACTACTCATAGTCTCATATTTTGTAAATTATGGCAAAAAGCAAAACGTGATTATGTTTACCTCGCAGTCTGTCAGTGTGTTAGCTTGTCACACTTCTACAGCAAGAGGGCTCTCTGTGCATTTTAATGGAAATTTTGAATAGGGCACCACCACGCAGCTAGCTCTTACACACTCGTACATACTCCTGCCCACAATTCAGACACACACACACACCAGCAACATTCATACGATTCCTCACATACACAACCCTCACACTGCCGGGCTAACCAGATGATTCAACAAACCAACTACCTACAGTGCACCTCAATGTGTCCCAGGCCTTCGAAGAGTCTCCCCACACTATATTCCCCAAGCACAGAGGCAGGGAAGGGGGAAAGGGATTGGGGGAGAATAGAATGGACTGCATGGAGAGCTGCATGTATGGATGCTTGGGTTTTACCTTGCGTAGGTTGCCCTGGCACCGAAGTCCCCGGATACCAACCAGGACGGGTGCCCCAGCTTCCGGTCTGTCCATTCAACATCCTTAGTTTATCATACATGCCGTCTGCGCCCATCTGTTGCTTTTCGCTAGCCAGGTTGCGGAGAACTCTGTTTATTGATGACACCTGCAAATCAAACCAAAATCAAACCAAATGGTAGCGTCTTCTGAAGACATGGTCGCCCATCCAAGTCCAATTTCCACTCACCCATCCTCTTAAAGATCGACCCTCAACATTTTTTAAAGCTCCCAGCTACCCTAGGACAGTGGGTGGATTCGCAGAGATGTGGTTGGAAGAATGACAGCCCATCACTTTGGAGACAGTGGAAATTGAGTTGGGTGGAGAATTGGGGGATGCATGGGAAAAAAAAAATCCCTGTCTCTGCCTGGTGTTAAAAGATTTCCCAAAAAATCCTGAAAAAGGATTTCAACTTAGTTTGGAGCTTAGTTGGAACCTTTTCTTTTTATTTGCTTTATATTAGGGTGGAAATGGATGTTTGACATGGGAAGGAAGGCCCAGGCAGGTGGAATTGGAGGAAGTTTGGATCTGGGTTTTTTTTTCATTTTCCTTCTTGACTCCAGAGCCTTTCCCCAGTGCCTCTGCCCTCTAATTTGCAGCATGCAAATGAAATGAACAACTCCCCACACTGAACTCCCATTTTCCAGACAGCCAAAAAAGGTCCAGGCACTCCTCTCAATACCCCCAGGTACAGATGAGACATATGTGAAGCAGGGAGTAGACAGACAATGGGAGAGGGGGGGGAGAAGCAGGAGAAGGTAAAGTAGAAAGGGGGCAGAACTCAGGGCAAGTAGGGCAAATGTCCTCAGTGAACTTACACTTGGTATGTTATCGTTGGTACAGACCCCCTCAGACAGTAATCTGTCTCGGATTTCCCAAGCAAAGATGGACGGGCACTCCCGCTTATACTGGGCTATTTTGCTTACAACTTCTGGAGTGGCTACTCTCGGCTTACTACCACCGATTGCCCTGGGTCTGATGGAGCCAGTCTCGTAATACCTGCCCAGAATTTTACTCACACATCCGTTGGACACCTGCATAGGGGAAGTGGACAGAAAACCACATTATTAATAATTTCAAGACAAAAATAAAATTGTTTAAGTATGCATTAAACAATGACAAGCTTACGTTTTGATTGTCCAGCACTTGGACTTTTGCATCTGCATGGGTCTATAACACAAAAATATACCTTCAATGGTATGAGAACTTACTGTAGAGAGTTTTTTCTTAAAATTACATTTGTAGCCCTAAAAACTACAAATATGATGAAACTTTCAAACAGTTTGAACTAAAAAAAAAAACTAACTTAAAAGATTTGCTGTAAAAATTGTTTTCTTAAACACTGTCTGAAGATGCATCAAAACGAAGTCAGATTAATTTTTTCGTGTGCTGACCTTGCTTAAAATGGTGTCATGTTTTAATGGGCAAAGAGGAAAAATAAACTGAATTTTACTTCTTTTTCCTTAAAAAAATGTCCAATCGAGTAAATACGAGTTAGGAAGGGGGTAAATAGAATTTGTTTTTTAAAATCAATATATATGCTTTATGAATATGAAAAACGCAAACAAATATCTCAAAATCCAAGAGGGGAAGAGGGGAACTGAAATTATGCTGGTTTTCTATAACTTGGCTTATTACATTTCATAAATTATCACAACGTACTCTTTACCGAATTAAAAAAGAAAGATTTTTTTTAAAAAAACACACTTGCACGATTGTTTTCCTTAAGCAGATGAATTATCTTATGTGACTGACCCAGGTTGAGAAAGGTAGGGAAGGATGGTGGAAGGAGAGGGGAAAATGGAAAGGCAGGGTAGTTGGGTGGGGATGGGGGTATCAGGTGAGGGTGGGGTCCATAATTAGTAGCGTTTGCAGTGAGAAATGAAGAGAGGGCGTTGAGAGTGGAGGGCCGCGGGGGCGGCGAGTGGGGCGGCGCGCCGGGAGGATCACCTGCAGAATTCGGGAAATGTCGCACGGCCGGGCCCCGCTGTGAGCTAGCTCTACGATCTTCTGCCGGGTGGAGTCCGGCAGTGGCCGCCCGTTGACAAAGACACCACCGAGCTGATTCACTCCGCTGTGACCTGAGGAAAGCGAGAGGAGAGGAAAGGAGAGGAGAGAAGAGGAAGGAGAAAGAGAAAGAAGAGAAGAGAAGCAAAAAGGATGAGGAAGAGAAGATAGTGGTGAAGGAGGAGAGAAGGAGAAGGAAGAGAAAGAGGAGAAGGAGGAGAAGCAATAGAAGAAGACCAAGAAAAAGGACAAGAAGAGGAAGAAGAAGACAACCACAATGCATCCTCAGCTCCCTGCCAACCCATGCCATCCTCGGCGATCAGGTTCCTGCTATCGATCAAAAAACTACAACAGGCAGCCATGCGGGGCACCGGGCAAGCCAGCCCCAAACACAGCCGTGCCAGACTGAGAAGCACCATAGAGTCAGACACGTGCCAATGAGCAAGAACACACTCACCCCACTAGCGCCATCACCCCAGCAGTGCCCCAGCACACCGCCCCTCTTCATAAACAACCCAGCCAGCCACTGAACCCACCCAGTACAAACCACCGGTTCTAAAAATATCCTCCCAGAGATCCCCTCTGATCTTTTGTAGGACTATGGGTTCTGCAAAACCCACACGGAACTCCAAGTGTTGAAACAGTAGCAAATCCTACAGCCCTTCAGCGCTGCCTTGGACGCTAGAGTCCAGAAACGTGTGTGCGTCACAGTCCAAACTCTGGCAAAGGTACGACATAAGCACCAGGGCTTTAAAAAAAAAAAAAAAAGGAAGAGGAGAGAAGAACCAGAGCACAAATCTGTGACTAGTGAAGCCCAATCGCGGTTTCAGAACCCCGGCTTGACTCCAACCACAGTCTTGCTTCCCCGCTGCCACAGTGAAGAGCTGGGGATCTGTCCGCACCCGCCACTGCTTGCTTTACATCTGTTGGAAACCCGCTCTCCCCATAGTAGAGGACAGATATTAGCAAAAATTTAAAAAGAGAAAAGGAAAAGACCGCACCGTAGCGTTCCCCAACCCTCCTTTATCTGTATTTTACAATCTCACCGCATTGTCTAATCTTAGAGAATGGGGGAGGGAGTTAGCACCTCTCTGCAGCCCCCTCCCCCCAAATCACAGGCACTCAAATTAAGCCAACCACCAATTTCAACTTCCTTAAAATATCTCCAACCTGCAGCCCCGACTCTAGAAAGCAGCCCTCGCAGGAGAAGATGTGGCTTTCCCGCTCGCTCTTCTCTCTTCTCCTCGCCTCTCTTCTCCTTGGAGCTTCCTGATAAATGGACTCCAGGAGCCTGAGCTTCTTAGCAATAAATAAGCTCCAAATATAGAAGAGGGGGGAAAATATGATGAGCCTCTCTGACATTTGTCTTTAAAATAAAACTAGCTGCACGTCAAGTTTGAGCTTAATTTCTGGAAATAGGCGGAAGTCGCTCCGGATCATGCATGGAAGGCTAATTGAAAAGATCAGTCGGGGCGCTTGTGGCAGCCTTGTCACTTTGTGACAGTGCTCCGCTCCGGGAAATTGCATCGTCACGACAAACGGGACCGTGATAAAACGACCCTTTCCGTCCCTATTTGGAGATCACTCAGACGAGATTGAACTACACTCGTTTCCCCTTCGAGGGGAACCGCGTTCTCAGGGTAGCAGAAGGCTTGGGGCGGCCCTCACCGAGTGTGGTGGGGGCGCGAGCCTCAACTCGATAAGAAGTGACAGGCGTTTGAGGGATCTGGACTCAGGCCGGGCCCGGCGCGAGCACGGGGCAGCGAAGGTACACCCGCTTCCCCAGCAGAGCGAGGCCTATACCGTGCTTCCGGTTTCTCCCAAATTCCTTTTATTGCCCTCCTTTGCCTGGCAAGTCCCATCTACCCCTCCAGCTACCGACAACCTCTACCCGCTCCTTCCCCTCTCCCCGCCCCCGCTACCCTGGGCAAGGGGAGACTTCCCGGAAAGCGCTAGCTGTCCCAGAGACAGACAGATAAAAAGAGAGACTCTCCAAACTTCACGCTTAGCTTGGGTAATTCACAGTGTACGAATGCCAAGGCATGTGAGGCCGCCTAATCTTAGACCTCCTCCTTCTCCCCCAATTGCAAAAAATAACAACCTGCTGGCCACCTCTGCAGCCACCGCCGGCGGGTGCTTGCTGAAGAGACAGAGGGGCCAAGGCTCCTCTGCCAGCATCGAAAAGGCAGCGAGGAAGCACAGCTCTAAGTTCCCCTTCAGAGGTTAAGCCTCAATCATTGTGTCCCTTCCCTTGGGACCGCTGGCGCTCTCGCCCAGTGGCGATGATTATGCGCCTAGAATTCGACCGCGAAGCATCTAATAGGAAAACATATGGTGTCAATTTGGATGCTCCGCGCCTCGCGCACACCCGGGAGCGAGCTGCACAAAGCCTCGCGGGCCGGTCCGCGACCTCGCGCCCCTCAGGGCCAGCCAGCCAGGCCGCGGCAAACGCTCAGCGCAGCGCGGCGGGGCTGGAACCCACCCCAGAGCCTGCGGCTGGGGAGACTGAGCTCCTGGGAGAGAACTCGGCATCCCAGGCGTGTATCTCCTGGGCCAAACCAGGGGTTATGGCAACAACCCACCGCAAAGCTCGCCACCTCCTCACCCTTTCCTGCGCTTCGCATCTACGCGCCCGGGCAACTCCAGAGGGCGGTCAGCGCTTCAGGACAGGTGGATAGGGCGCTGGAGATCTTTACACGTCTTTGCGGTTCGACAAGGAAAGATTACTGTCAGACCTAGGCCTTTCCACACTCGAGTATAGCTGAGCCCTTAAACTACGTCCAGATTCTGCACCTCAACCCGGGCCTGGTTTCATTTCGCTTCCAGGCCGGGCCTGCAGCCTGATCGCGTTCCGGCGCCCACCGACTGAGCAGGAAGGTGTGCTGCGGTACCCAAGGAGGCTGGGCAGAGGGAGGATGGCAGGCACACGAGTACGGGAATCCGAGACACTATGGCGCTAGAACGACCAGGACCCACGCAGTTGCAGCTGCCAGGACAAGGGCTTCTCCAAGTCCAGAGTGCGCCCCACCCCTCTTCCCAGACCCAGAGTACCCAGCTCTCTTCCACGCCCTGTAACTGCCCCACCGTGCAGGTTTAACAACCGCCCCCCGCCCCCCGGCCCTCCACAGACCCTTTCCAAGACTTGACCTAGGCCCGGGGTCCGGGTGGGTAGGGGAGGAGCTGCCCCGAGAGTGACTGAGGGTAGGGAGCCCCCACCCCACCCGGACGATGAAGACTTTCAGTCCTGGCAAAGCCCAAAGGGGCCTCCTTCTCCCCGCGCAACTGGGAGAAGCCTTCGCCCCGCCCTGCTCAGCCCAGCCCCTCTCTCCGGGGTCAGAGCCCGGGCAGGGGCGGGGAGGGGGTGTGAGTTACGGGATTTGGGGGGATGGGGTTTCTCTACTACAGCTTCGCAAACTCGGGCGGGCTGTTTTGAAGGGCCCAGCCTTTGCTCTTCCAGGAGCGAGGACAGCAGAACAAACGCCCTCCCCTAGCAGGCTGCGGGGCGCGGAGGGGGGCGCAGCCACCGCGGGTTCCCGGGCCTTTTCCCTCCCGCGGGGAAACCCGGCTAGCTAGGGCGCGGCGAGCCAATGCGCTCTTCCCTGATCCGCCTGCCCGCGCGCCCCAGCCCGAAGCCTGAGAAAGACCAGAGGCACTTACTGTTCTGCATGCTGGCGCTGGCTGGGGGCCGCTGGATCCCACGGGGCTCGGAGATGGGGCTCTGTTAGGAAGAGAATATGGCGTTAATTCCCGGCCGCCTCGCCAGGTAGGACTAACCTGGGAGAGAGGACAGGAGAAGCCCTCTTCTTTAGGAAAGGATCCACTCAACCGCTTGGGGCGATCTGAGGGTCATCCAGCTCTGCCCTCCAGTGCATGCAAAATCTACTCTTTGGGCTTCAATTAAAATACTCCAATATTCCCAATCTACTTCCCCCAACCCCCTCGCCCAGGAGTTAACCCTTTAATCAGCAGAATGATGACCTGATTTTGATTTTTGTTTCTTCCCTCTTAACTACAATGAAGAAGGGTTCTGAAATAATGAGTTTTCACTATTTTGGGTTTTGAAGCCCAAAGCAGTTACCACAGAACTTGCCTGAAATCTGGGATGTCTGTCCACTCTTAGAATAAAAGGCCTCACACATCTGCGCACCCCTAATTAACGTCTTCCTCCTAAGACAAAACAGAAGGAGAGAAGGGTAAGTCAAACCGTGGCTCAAAAGGGATAGGCTCTACAAGCCCCATCCTCAGAGAGAAATGCCCAGGCTCAATCAAACTGCCATAAAACCCTACACCCCAGCGTTATCCCCACATTTCCAGCAGCCTCTCCCACAGCAGTCCCCACCCTTCATAAGAGGCTGCTCCAGCCTGGCTTGAGAGAATTGCAGGGTTCACTTTGCAAAAACATCAAGACCAAGGAAAGGGGAAGAGTGGGAACAAGAGGAAGAGCAGAATAGGTAGTAGAGGCCTAGAGGTGGTTGGAGCAGGGGAAAGGGGCAAATATCTGAAGTCTGGGAGACAGAAAAGGCAGTGGAAACACCAGGGAACTTCGTGGCACCTGAGGTCACAGGCTGGAGACTTTTGAGATGGCTGCAGGGCTACACTCCCTCCTTCCTTAATGAATTTCACCACCCCACTTCTCCCCAGGACCCCAGGACCCAACTGTGTGGTTTCCCCTTCATCCTTCAACCCCCCTCACAGTTTCCTAGTCAGGCCTCCTCTTTACTCCATCTCCAAGCCCTAATGGGGCTTTGGAAGTGTCAAGCCCAACTTTTTCCCCCAAACTTCACTTATTGTGATTAACTTCTCTTTTGGTGTTTAGATCTTCCCCCCTTTCACTGTACTGTGACACACGCTGTCTACCTCGCCTCACTGCTTTAAAAAGTAAGAACAGGAGGGGGTGAGCGTGGTCGACAAAGCCTACAGACAGGAACAATGGCTTCTATTCTCCAGCTCTCCCCAACCCAAAGAGCCAAACTGAGTCTCCCTAACCAGCAACACAGCTTCCAACCAAATGTACCAACAACCCACCAACTCACAAAGGGAACAGAGAGATGCTTCTCGCTTCGTAAGTCCTGACACAGTGCAGTCCCCTAAGGCTCACCTTCACCACCCCCTCCCTACCTTCCCCTAAAAGAAAGGAAAATAGAAAAATAGTTTCTTGTTATAAATATCTGGA
>JAQZBX010108026.1:0-10594 GCA_029593785.1 Cabassous unicinctus
CTCTTTCATTAGTGTGGCACATCACCTGCAATGGATATACACATCCTGGGGCTTTGCCACTAAGCATGGACCACAGTTCACATTGTAGACCACACTCTCTCCCACACAGTTCTGCATGGTATATGCTGATGTAAAATGGCCTATATCCGTCGCCACAACGTCATTCAGGACAACCCCCAAGTCCTGAAAAAGCCCCTGTATTACAACTGCCCATCCCCTCCCGGCCCCAAAAGCGTCTAGTGGCCACTGGCTTCACCTCACTGTTATAATTTCTTCCATTGCTTGAATCCCAATATGTCTACAACAGAATACCATTAAGTCCACTCTAGTCCATAGCTCTTCCCTCAATCTTGAGGGGACTGGGATGGTAATGTCCACTAAAATAGGATTGCAAGAGGAAATTCATGGCTTCCTATGGATGCCATGCTGTATCATGTTCTCATATTCGACCTTTGGAAGTCTAACTCAGGTGCAAGTGTCTTCTCCTGATTAAAAGAAGAGCAGCAACAAGAAACCCTGCAACCATACATGTTCTGAATTTGAAAACCTAAATCCAGTAAGGTGACAGGAACATTACACATGTAACATTTAATAGTTCTATGCTGAATTTTTCTGCAAAGAATGTTATAGGAAAAAAAAAATTGAACCCTTTGTACTCTCATTGCTCCAAGGGGCAATAGTAAATGCTATTACTCTCTCAACACCTCACACAAACAACTTATTAGGCAATCTTTATTATTTCCCTGAATAGCAGTCATAAAAGAAGTTCAAAGGAAGGCAAACATAGATCAATGTTAAGAACTCTGTTTTGTAATATGCAGTGAGAGGGGTGTGTGTGATTGTAGCGAAGATCAAGTCCACAGTGCATCTCTCTCTGAATGGTTATTACTTGCCAATAGAATTTAAAATGTTATTTATCTATTTATTTAGCTCATCCGCCCTCTACCACTTTCAATTTCCTTATACCCTTTATTTTTCTTCACCAAATGCCATACTACCCAGTATTGCATGTTCATTTTTTTTTGAGGGAGGCTATCTCACTAACATGGAAACTCTATGAGGACAGAGATCCTGTCTGCTTTATTCCTTCAAGTATCTACTGTATCCAGCACAGTTGCAGGCACAAAGTAGGTGTCCAATCACAAATGTCAACTGCCAGGTGGGGAGTGGTTGGAGGTGAGACTGAAGGGCTGTGTGGGGAGCTGAGTCACAGAGGAACTGGAACGCCAACTGCAGGGGATTTGACTGAATCCTGAGGCAGTGGGAAGTCGCAGGAGGATAGTAAGCTGGCAATTGGGGGTTGGTGAGGGACGTGATCAGCTTGGATTTTAGATAAATAATTGGGTTTGCTGTGGAGAAAGGGTTTGGGATGGTAGAACAGGGGCAGGAAGACCAGTGAGGAGGGTATTGCAACATTCTAGGTGAGTGGAGGTGAGAGCCCAAGCTAGAGAGTTGGTAATAATGAATGATAACAATACTTACTAATTACTAATATAGCAAAGTTTGTTGAACGGATAGCTATTTAGTAAAATCCCTCTTCTAGTTTATATTTCCCAGCCTCCTTTGCAGTTAGGGTTGGCCATGTGACTAAGTTCTAGCCAATGGAAAACATACCTACTCTTCTATTTTTTTTCTCCTCCTCTGGCTAATTGGGATGGAGAAGCCATGTACTGAAGACAACTGGGACTCAGAAAAGTTGCCCCAACTGACTAGGAACACTTTGGACTGTTATGCAAAATGAGGAAAAAGTATCTATTGTGATTGGGCCGATTTCAGGTCTATTTGTTATGGCAGCTAGTGTTATCCTAATTAATTTGAGCACTTATATTCTTTTAGGCACTATTTTTAATGCTTTCAGATAATGACAATTCATTTAATCCTCACAACAGTCTGTAGAGGCATATATTATTATTATTATCCTCTATTTACAGATAAGAAACCATGACATAGAAGGATTTTATAACCTGCTAAAGCTACATAGCTGGGGAATGACAGAGCCAAGTTGCAAACAGAATTCTGGTTCCAACATCTTAGTTAATATCTGGTCATGGAGATGATAGGAATGAATAGATTAAGTAAATATATATCCTTTTTTCTCAATTAAATCTTTTGAATAAAAAGAGAACCTTAAAATGTTTAAATGGTCAAGCATGAACATTAATTAATATTACAAGTCATTATTTGTTAAACAATATTTCAAAGAAAATTTAGGGAGAAAAAACTGTGCTAGTTTGGGTTTCCTGGAAACAGACTTTGAGGCTGAGCTGCAGGAGGTTTATTGAAGGGTATTCTCTAGAAGGGGAACAGGACTGGGCTATGATACAGTCACAATAGTGGACTCAGCCCATCTCATGGGAACCTCTGGAGCTGGAATGGCTTTTCAGAGTTGTCCTCCATTAAAAGAAGTGGGGTTTGGCCTTTGTTCCCCTGCATCAGCCAGTCATAGGACATGGCTGCCTGTTGGGAGGGGATATAAGCTTGGGAGCAGCAGCTCCTTGACTGAAGGCAATTTCTGGAGAGGGATTCAGCTATGAACCAGCACTCCCTGCAGCTGGAGAAATGAGCATCATGGTTTTGAGGGGGAGAAATCTGGGTGGTGCACCAGAATAGCCGCTACAGAAACAATTAAGAATAAATAAGTGCTAAGAACTATATCTACACATTTTCAGTTGTTCCATTGAGCTTCAGACTCATATAGCTAACTATCTCTTAATTGAGCCTGAAGCATAAGAGTGTATTGTGAGAGGCTTGATAGGAGATGAGACTTGAGAGGTGAGTTTACTCCTTGTGAAGGCCTTAAATGGTATGCCAAGGAGTTTGAGTGGGAGGGAAGACTGGTGGTGGTGCAAGTGGATTAGCATAGGGATGGGCCGCCAGCAGGCAGGTCTCAAACACGAACCTTGGGCTGATGTAATGGTGTTTTGCAATAAGAACCAGAGCCCGCCTCAGTATCAATGGGATGGAGAAGGGGGCTGAACTTGTGAAACATTTTGAAGGTAGTATTCACTCTCACTGATTGAAATGTGGAAGGTGAGGGAAGATTTGAGGTAAATCCCATATTTCTAGCTTAGGAGACTGTGCCAGTGGTGATGCTTGAAGGGAAATGGTGGCCATTTCCCTCCTACGGTCGCCAGCATAAAACCTGTAGTTATCTTTTTAATTGACAAAACAAGAATAAATAATTCTCTGTCTGCTTCTATCTTTACTCTTTCTTTTTTTCCTGAGGAAACTTTCTATTGCTTTCTCTAGTCCCTTAAAATGAGTTGTTCTTTCCGTCTATAATTGGTTTCTTTGTCAATCTGTTTTGTTTTTTTTTAAAAAGATTTTATTTATTTATTCCCCCCATTATTTGCGCTCACTGTCTGCTCTCTGTGTGTTCTTCTGTGTCTGTTTGTCTTCTCTTTAGGCAGCACCAGAAACTGATCCTGGGACTTTCTGGAGTGGGAGAGAGGTGCTCAATCTCTTGCGCCACCTCAGTTCTCTGGTCTGCTGCATCTCTTATAGTCTCTTTTCCGTGTCTCTTTTTGTTGTGTCATCTTGCTACGCCAGCTCTCTGTGTGGGCCAGCACTCCGAGTGGGCCAGCACGCCACATGGGCCAGCTTGCCTTTCACCAGGAGGCCCCAGGAATCGAACCCTGGACCTCCTATATGGTAGACGGGAGCCCAATCGCTTGCGCCACATCTGCTTCCCCCGTCAATCTGTTTTAACAGAAAACTTATTTCTGATATGCCTTCCCCTTTCCAGTTACAAATCCAAGTGTACCAGAGCAAAACACACATTTAAACAAAATAAAACAAAACAAAGTTTAAAAGCACAGGTGTAAAATCCATTCTTTTCTTTCTTCTATATCCACTGGCAGTTTTATTAACACCCTTTTAGATGTTCTGACGATGGTCTTGGACTGTAGGTACATTGAGAGGTGACATGACTTGGGAACGCTGTTTCCTTGTGAGTAGCTGGTTGCTCTAGGTAATGTAGATGATCAAGATAGTTTTTTAGGGCTGGGTCTGAAGCCGCACATTAAATCCCTTTGTACATGCAGTGAGTACAGACGTTATGTTGCTCTGATCATTGTACTATGCCCTTTGTGTCTTCTGGAGCAGAAGTGATTTTTTTTAAAAACCTGATTTAAATCAGATTAGAATCTAGCCTTCTGCAGGTCACATTTTTGCCAAATAATGTGAAAAACTTCTAACAGTTCAGAAAACCATTTAAAAAAGGAAAACCAAAAAGGTAGCAATTAAGCAAGATAGAATCAGTGTACAAGACATTTATGCCGTGTATACTCAGGGCAGTCAGATCAAATTAATCATCTGCTTAATAAACATTTACTGGGTAACTTCTTTCTGCCAGGTGCAATCCTGTGATGAGAATACAGAGGGGGACGAGACAGACGAGGTCCCTCCTCTCCCACAGCCCACGTTCTGATGATAGGAGACAGAAAAGAAAAAGTGATTAATAAGATAGCTATAGATGTTTGTTAGTGCTAGGAAGAAAAAAAAGGGATTCGGTTACTTATTATCCAGCCCTTTCCTCCCATTTGATGAGTCTGTGCTGGTGGGAACTGGGTCATTTAGGGACCAAGGTACAGAATAATATAAACCCAAACTTCTACTTATTATTTGAATAGGCAAGTTGACAGACTCTGAGAATTTATTGGGGTAGAGAAAATGGGATTTAAAAACTTTGGGTATAAATGTGATAGATACAATTTAAACTACTGCCTGGGACTGTCACCAGGCATTGTCTACAAAAACACTGCTTAATATTAACAGTGCACTAATAGAAACTACAGCAGGTGCTCTTCAGCGACTTCCAGGAGCAAGCAGTGCTCTCCAGCCCCTCCAGGAAGCAGACCTACTGGAGCTCAGAGCAGTGACGAGAATTGGCCACTTGGCCCACGACCGCCTTCTCTGCTCCAAGAGTGGAGTTTCCCACATTCTGAGAGTCAGAATGTTGTGTTCCCAAACCTATTTATACCAATTTTCCTTGTAATTAAAATTATGTGATATATGTTCATTTTACATTAACTAATAAAATATGAGTGTGAAGAGTAAAAGAGAATTATTACAGTGAAATTTCAAGGGAATGCATTGTAAAGACTCAATAATGTCAAAGTAGTCAATGATAAAAGATTGGGAAAAATGATAGACTCTATAGTCTTTTGCAGTCTGATTGCACACAAGTGACTTTATCTTCTCACCTAATACAAAGAAAGCAAAATCGGAAATGGAAAATAAGATCTTGTGGGGGTGATTTAATTAAAAAATATGACTGGGTAACTGCCAGTGAGCCCATAGTGAAGGGAAGGGTCATAACCCTCCACCACAAGAGTGACTGCATTTATAATTATTTAAGTTACAATAAAATGCTCACAAGATAAATATATCCTTTCTGTGTGATTGCCTACTCTAACTGATATTTCTGATTAACCCAGTACTTAGCAATTTTGATTATGTGGACTAAGAAGGTTTCCACTGTATTCATAAGGTATATACTAATGGCCACGTGGACTCCCAATCCCTCCATTCAAGGTGCTCAGGAATTAAAGAATTTTCTTGTCTTTCAATATTTCCTTTACCTGAACCAAGCCTCCTTTCCCTCATTTGCACAGTAAAAACAAAGGAAAATGCTTTCATTTTTCTGAGGCACCTTTCCTAGGAGAATACCAAAGCTCTTTACAGGAACAAATTTCTAAACAAGCAATAATGCTCATAGTACCCTGGAGAAGTGGACAGATATTCATTATCTTCTCACTGAGAATAGACCTGGGGCGAATAACTAACAGATGTCTCGATGCTCTCTTTCAGGAGAATTATGTTTCCACTAATCTTCCTGCTACACTGTGTTCTGTACCTTATTCTTAATAATCCCCAGTATTACTGAGAACTACAAGAGCTTAAGAAGAGCACTGGTCTGTGAGCCAGGACACGTGGGCCCAGGGTGTGGCTGTGCTACTGATTTGCTGTCGTCTGTGGACACTTCAGTCAGGCTTTCTGTGCTTCAGTTCCTTAGCTCTAGAAAGGGGACGACAATACCGGTCATATCAGCAAACCAGTTTGGAAAAAAAAAGGGTGTGTGTGTGTCAGAACAAATATGGACATTTAGTTGCAGACAGTGAGAATAACACAGGTATTCTTTCCCTTATTCCCATTTCATAGGGTGAGCCTACTTTTGGTTATGGTGTTTTTGATCATGTGTTGGTTTATAGGTTCTGGTATGTACATTCATTAGAGAGACAAGAAATGAAAGTTCTTCCTCAAATGCTCTTATCCAATATACCCGTCTACCCACCTTCACCATCTACTTGATGGTCACAGACCACATTGTAAGAAATAAAGAAAGATACTACCTACAGTCAGTATAACAACTTATTGTGTTCTGAACAACTAGACACCAGTAAGTAATTGCTGATTTCTAAAGGTTTTGAGTGACTCATTGCATTCCTTCGTTCATTCACAGAAGTATTGATGGGCAATGAAAAAAAAAGTGCAACTTAATACATGGATCATGGTGCTTCCATATGATAGAATGCCACTAATAAAAGTTACTTTAAATGAATATTTATTGGCATAGAAAGATATTTATGATAATTAAGTGAAAAAGGAAGCCAAAAAAGGGCAATGTACAACATAATCCTATCATTATTTAAAAATACATGCATTTGAATAAAAAATATATGGAAGGATATATGGTGGCTCTCTCTGGGTGGTGGGATTACAGAAATTTAAATTTTCATTCTACTTATTCTCTAACTTTCTATGATGGGGATATGTTGCTTTTTTGGGGGGTGGGGGGAGGAGGTACCTACCGGGGAATGAACCCAAGACCTCGTACATCCACTCCCCAATGAAAGTTGGTTTTTTCATTTTTTTTTTTTTTAAGAGGTACTGGGGATCGAACCTGGGACCTAGTACATGGGAAGCAGGCACTCAACCACTTGAGCTCTATCTGCTCCCCTGGGATATGTTGCTTTTTGGCAAAAGAAGAAGTGATTTAAATTAAATGCAAATCACATTGCTGTAAAAGCTACTTGTGGCAATGAAAACATTTTGAAAAAATAAATGTCAACTCTAAAAATTAAGGAAGGAAAATATTTTAAAAAATAGGAAGGATGAATTTTATTTTTTTTAAAAAAGATGGAGTCACTTAATGACAAATGTTTGAAATAAGCCAACTATCAACTGCAAATGTGTTTCTTCTTAGCTGGATTGTACCTTAAACTACTTCTAAAATAGATTCACATTATGGTAAATAAGCTTTTGAAATATCTAAATTGAACAATCATAAATTGCAAAATAATGTGATTTTTTTTGACTTGCCAAAGTAGCACTTTAAAAGAAACCACCTTCTCAGATAGAGAGCAGATATATTTCTCTCTCTCAGTATAATAAATCTACAATTTACCAAGCGCCTTCCATATGCCTATGTGATGTTCAGTTTAATAGTCAATTTATTTAATCCTCACAGCCTTAGGAGATAGGTATTATTTTGTTCATTTTATAGTTGCTGAGAACGAAAATCCAGAAAAGTTGTTTTGTACCTGGCCATTAAGTAGCACAACCACATGGCCTTTAAAAAAAAATTCACTTAAATGTCTATTAAATCCTGTCTGTGCCAGTCATTGTGTGCTATGTGCCTGTATACAGACATTGAAACAGATCTGGAGCATGAGTAGGAGTTAACTAGGCAAAAAGAATACAAGGAAGAGTATTCCTGGTTGAGGGAACAGTATGTGCTAAGACTCTGAAATGACATTGTACCAAAATAATGTGGCATACCCAGCCATCTACAACTCTGGCCACAAACAGTAAGCAGTCATTTCTTCCACATGGGCCTTTGGGTCGGCTGCAACTTAACTGGACTCCAGGGTCCAGGTTCTACCTCCAGGCATTAGGTCAGGTTTCAGGTCTCCTTCATATGTTGCTCATCTCCTTTTGACCAGTAGCTTCTTGGGACATGTCCTCATGGCACATAGCAGGAGCGCAGGAGCCCAAACGAAATCACACAAGCACATTTAAGGCCTCCTGTCATGTTAGAGAACATTTCATTGACTAAAGCAAGCTCCATGGCCCAAACCAAAATCAATGTGATAGGGAAAATATTCTATCCAACAGTGGGTGGTACTTAAGGATCACATAACTCAGGATATGATGAATAAATTAATAGAGGGAGGATATAAAAAAATTGTGAACAGTGATTGAATCAATCACACCTGGAGTTTTCAAGGAACTCATTGACAGTGTGGCTAAAAATAAATGAGTGAGACATGAAGTGATACTACTGGTTGCTCTTGTTGGCTGTCCTTGGGATATATTTCATATAAATATATTTCATATACACATTTAAACTTACTCCAAAAGATAATGACTTCTCCAACCTCTCCCTCAACTTTAAATAAAGTTCAAAGAGTGGACCAACACTGAAATACCATGGTTACCCCACAGAGCTGATATAGTGTCATTTAAATTAAATGTTCCTCCTCTGTTATGTGCCAGGTGTTGAGGCTCTGTGCAATAGTAGCACATTTAGAAGCTTTGCCTCAGAGGCAATGAAACCAGTGTTGGAGGCTCTGAGCAAATAGCATTAATTCTGGTTACTGCTCATTGTCCTGGAATGGAGGTCAGCTATTTTATACACAGTGAATAAGAAAAAAAAAAAAGTCATAAAACGTGAGGAAACATCTAATTTAACTACTTTATCCCATGAAATCTGACCTGCCATTTAGTCATATCATTTTGATACTGTTACAAGAATAGTTCAGTTTATTTTTACTCATCGCTGTACAGATACATTCATTTGCTTTACAAGTGCTTAGATGTAAAGTCTGAATGAACAGGTGTGGGGACATGAGTTGGCCAAATATAAACTTGTACAGTTCATGTGTTTAATAAGCATGGACAATTCATTCAACACAGGCAGCCACTGAGTCATCAGCTATCACGGAATATTCTGCCACAGAACACAAGAGGAAAACTGTATTAGTTTCAGATTCAGATGATTTCTTTTTCTTTTACTGATAAGAAATTAAATCGAAATCACTGCCTCCGTGATGCTTCTGTTCCAGAGCCAAGTTTTTCCCTTTATTCTCAAAGCTCAATTTGACTTTCTTGAGGGTTTTAAATATTGAATCTATGTGTCTTTCTCAGTAAAACAAGATTTTTGTTAGCTAGCTTACAGTAAATTTCATTATGAGGCACGAGCTCTTTCAAGGGAAATCAGCAGTTCTGATAAATGTGGGTTTGGAGCAAGTCTTTCCCCTCCATTTCTTCGAGTTTATGTAAACCTGCTTGGTTATGGTATTGTATTTTATTACTTAATTCACCAAGCTGAAATTAAAAAAGACTATTGTTTCTGGTTTCCTTTCCTGATAGATTTTGATTTTTCTTGTGAGTATCTTTTCATCTTTCTGTGTGCTTTCTTGTTCTTTTAGCCTGATACCCCTTCAAAAGTCAGCATGATGTGTCCATTTCAAATAACAACAGCATTTAAAGATGACAGCTCCTCACATTCTCCAAGTGGAAATGCAAGTTCCTTGATTGTCAGAAACAAATGCAGTCCCTAACTGCTTCGTGCTGGTTGGCCTTTTAGGGGCCTTGGGAATGTCTGCCTATGTGCTGGCTGTTGTCCATTCCATGCATTTCAGAGGCATTGAGTTCCACAGGAAAATTGTGGGCCTGATTACAGAGAGCTGGCAGGCCAAGCTTGGGCTTAATTCATGATTTCTGTTCACAGGTTTGTCATTTCCTCATGGGCTATTTTTGCACAATGATTTACTTAGTGATTTTCCTCCTGAAAAATGGAAAGTAGCATTATTTTTACTGCAGCATTTAAATGTTTAAATGTGTACAACCACAGGGAAGTTGTAGCAGCATTGCAATATCAGTAAAATCAATTTGGTTAATAGTTCCCTCCCAATGCCCCTTTCCCCCCACGGAACTGATCTGTTTACCTAAATTGGCCAAATTAACGGATTGTTTTGCTATTACATACACCCAAATTCTTAATGGAATTACAACCCCAACTGATGTGGCTATATGGTTCCTTTTTTTAAAATAAAGTTTTTATTTTGAAATAATTTCAAATTCATAGGGCAATTGCAAAAATAATACCAAACCTATATAGACAACTCCAACATACCCTTGCACAGATACTCAGATCCACCAACTTTTAACATTTTGCCACATTTGCCAAATCATACTTTCTCTCTGTCCATCCATTAAATTTTCTAAACACTTGAGAGTAGGTTGTATACATTATGCTCTTTGAACACATAATACTTCCATGTACATTTTCCCAAGAGAAGGGATATTCACTTATGCAGCCACTTCAAGTACAATTACCAAATTCAAGAAATTTAACATTGATATGAAACTTACAGACTATATTCCAATTTTTTTCATATGGATATATGGCTCTTAAGCCTTAAGAAATTTTAGGATTTTTAATATTAGCTGTTACAACTTTCTTTAAAAATGATGGGATTATATCAGATTATGGTTTTCAACATGGAGTGAGACTTAAAGAAAAAAATCACTCTCTGTATTGCTGGATCAGATTATGTAGTTTAATATATATATATATAATTTTTTT
>JAQZBX010108027.1:0-10591 GCA_029593785.1 Cabassous unicinctus
TCGGCTGCTCTGGGGTGGGGCCGCCACGCTGTGGTCTAACAAGCCCCCCAGGTGATCTGATGGCTGTGCAAGTTTGAGAGCTGCCGGTTACAAGTTCAAGTCCTGCTGCCCCAGGTGGGGCCGTGGCATCGGGAGTTTGTAAGAATTGCACTCTTGAGCCCCACCCCAGATGTCCTGGATGAATAAAACGTGACAGTTTCCCTCAAATAAGTTCATAGATTGGTGGTGACATAGATAATTAACAACAGTAAATATTGTAGTTACAAAAGCCCTGAGGTCTTTTTAATGCTTGTCTTGATTGCTCTAAGCATTATCACTGCTGCCGCCTCTCTCCTGAAAACTGTTTTTTGTAGAGAGGATTCTGGGAAGATGGTGGGGGTAGCCTCACAGGTTTTAAATCCCATAAAAGCAAACAAGCACCTGGGATAGCAAAACCAAAGATATGCAGGCAACATCCACGAGAGCGCTAGGTGGTAAGGTAGCCCCACATGCCCTAAAAACGTGCAGGTGTGGTCAAACCACCTGTAGGTCCAGGACCGATCCAGCAGCAGCACTTGTGCTGGAGAAAGCAGAGGGAAGGCTGGGTTGCTGATGGCCCTGAGACCACAACGACCACATCTTCAGTAGACACGCAGTGGAAGGAGAGGCGGGCCAGTCAGAGAGCAGAAACATTCAGGTCACCAGTAAGGGGACTCTATCTGATGAGGTCTGAAGGTGCTGGAGAAGACTGTACCCTAAACTCTTCACACCAATAAATGAAGCCCTTCCGAAACAAAGTCCTCCACGGAGGGACACCTGGGAGTGCTAAGCAATTAGAGCAGGGCTTCGTAACCTTTTTTGTTCCACGGACCCCTTCCTACGTCCACACTACACTGCGTATCATTTAATAAATATATCACACCGGCACCAACACGCCCCCACAAGAACAATGCTTTTTTGAATTTCAATTCAAGCGCAGGGACTCCTTGTTAAGAAGCCCTGAATTAGAGCAAGACCAGGACAATAAGGACAAAAGAAAGAGAAGGTCCAGATCGAGGGGGGTGGGGTGGGGTGGGGAGCAGAGGAGGCAGATCTGAGAAAGCACAAGGCCAGTTCTGATCACTTTGCGAAGACAGCAGGAGCTAGAGAAGCTAGACTGGCCCCTTGCTCCTGCCTGAAAGAACACACAGGTTTCAGCTTCCCTGGCCGCTGAAACAAACGAGCCTGTCCTGGGTCGTTTAAAAGCACAGAGCTTTATTCCCTCCAGTTGTGGAGGCCAGCGGTCCGGAACCAAGGTGTTGCACGGCCGCCTGGCCTCGTCCAGCTTCCGGCGGCCGTCCAGGGTCCTCGGCTTGTGCTGGCCCGGCCCAGCCTCTGCTGCTCTGGTCATGCTGCCGCCGCCTCTTCTCCCTCAAAACCTCCTCTGCCCCCTCCTGGAAGGAGGCCGTGCTGGCGTTTAGGGCCCGCCCAGCTCACGCAGGACAAGCGCCTCCTTTCAAGATCCTCAACTTAAGCCTTCACGTCTTTTGCCTTCCAAGGCAATAGTCACTCTTTTGCCATATAAGGTAATATTTACTGGCTCCAGAGATGATGTGGACATATCTTTGGGGCCACTACAGTATGGCAAAACTCTTTTTACTAAAAACAAGATGAAATGAAGCAAAACCACAAAAGAGAATCATGACTGAACCCCTCCAAGGTTCTTATAAGAAAATAGAGATTAGGGAGCAAAATAGTATCTCTTTAGAGCCCCACAGATGGAAACTAAGGCTCAGTTTAAAGAAAGAGTCCCTATCTTTCAGAGATACATGCTCACGTGTTTTCAGCCGAAATGCTGTGATGTCTGAGATTTGCTTCAGAATAATCTGGGGAGGAGAGAGTGGTCTGAGTTATGAAAGGATAATTTCACACTATGGATTCTTGGGGAGACTGGGGGCCGTGCTGTCCTCGCCGTGCTGTCTCCTGCCGTTTTTTGATCATCTCCTCTGCTTGTGGAAACCCTTTCTCAGATTCCTTTGTGGATACCCATAAATGATGGGCTCAATCTTCAGCCCTCTTTTTTCCCTCCCTCTTTCTATAAAATTGGGACATGTTATGCACTTATGACTTCAGATTCTACTTACACGCTCCTGAATCCCACCTCTTTCTTGCTCAGCGGGACGTTTCCCCTGACTCCGGCCTGCATATTTACTTGCAGACCTCCCAGGCGCCTGAAGCTGAAGGTGTCAGTGACCAAACACATTGCTTCCTCCTTAAACAGGTTCCCTCTCTCCCAGCCCCATTTCCAAGAAGAGCATCACCATCCGCCTCTTGCCCGTTAGAGCTGTCCTGGCTTCTACTCTCTCTCGATCTGCACACTGAATCCTTCCCCATTCCCCCCCATGCTACCGCATGAGCAGGTCTCACATCTCCTTCCCTCTCCACCTCCACTGTCCAGGTTAGGTCCACGTCATCTCCCCCTGACCAATGCAACAGCCTTTCTATTGGGCATCTTGCCTCTAGTTGTACCTCCACACCGCAACCAGAGTGATCTTTCTTACATGAAATGCTGATCGTCCTCCAAAATCCGCGGTGAGAGCTCAGTGACCAGAGGATAAAAACCTAAGCTCTTTCCCAGAGCACGCCAGTACTGATTTTCCTCATGTCTTGCTGTTTTAGTTTCCCAGGTTGCTCAAGCAAATGCCACGGAATGGGTCCAGTAGACACACACGGTGGGCTCTCTATTCTCTTCTGGGTTTCCTTGATCTCAGCATCTTCCTTCCTGTGGCTTCGTCTCTCTCTGTATGAATAAAGGACTCCAGTGACAGGATTAAGACCCATCCTGATTGAGGTGGGCCACATTTTCCTAACTGAAGTGATCTCATCAACAGGTCCTACTGACAATGCCTTCACCCCCCACAAGCATCGATTAGATTTAAGCACATATTTTCTGGGGTACCTACAGCTTCAAATCACCTGTCCAGCCTCATCTCCTGCCACTCCTGCCCTCCCTCTTCACGCCTTACCAGAATGGAAGTGTTCGTAGTTCTCAGTTTCACTGATTTCATTCCCATGTGGCTTTGCATGTGTTCTCCCTTTTCTGGGAGATGGCAAAACCTTGACTTTTCATATTTATTTCCCCAGGCCCCAGTAAACATACTGCTTTTCTTTAGATGCATGTTTTTGGTGTTCCTACCTTGCCAATTAGTTAGCAAGTACTTTGCATGTAAGATTCTTTTCTTAAATTTCAGACCCAAATTAGGAGACATTACTCAAATAAAAACTCATTTTACAACAAGCCCTTTTATTTTCTTAGAAATCTGTGTCAACTGAAAATAAGGACAAGGCAAAAGTTATACATCAAACAAATTGTTGGAAACTTTCTAATTTTCTTATGGAAATATGTACCATTTGAGAAGCTGAGAAAGTATAGCTATTTTTATGGGCAATGTATGAGAAACTGTTATAATTGGCTGTGGATTTATGGCAAAGATAATGGGTGATAAGACAATAAATATAGCAAAGTGGATAGATATTTACAGCAGCAGCTACTGTGAAGCAAAAAAATGAGATTGATATTTTTAATCTCAAGCTGATTGTGTTGTAAACCCTCTTTAAAAATCATTTATTACCAGACCCTAACAAGGCAAACAGTCAGAGAAATGCATCTTACATTTTCAAAGGCAGTTAAGAAACTGACTCAGATGGGACCATGTGATCAGAATTCATAGGATTACAAACTATGCTTGCAAATTTAGTCATTTAAATATTGTTTTGCTTGACAGGTATAAAAGCATATGGGAAGATATGAATTCAAATTAAATAAGAGATGTGGAATTACCTGTATAAAACCACAAACTAAGTTATCAATAGTTCTTTTTTTATTCCACACATAAACATAATTTACAGGATTTCCAGTGGCTTGAATTTATGAAGCCTCTTAGATAGCATGAGAAATAGGCAATGAGGCAAAAGAACCACATCGAGCCCTGCCCTTGTCGGCACTCCTGTGGATCATCTCTTGCCTCCATCCAAAGGTCAAAGCCCTGGGCGGGCGGCTCTGCTGGCTGGCCTTGGGGCTGGCTGGGGGGAAAGCGCTTTCCCATCTCGTTGACTGGTAAGGGAGGCGACCCAGGGTCAACAGTGTAGCTAAAGATATTTGCTGACAAAAGACCAGAGTGGGAATTGCACAAATGAATCAAACCAGCGGTTCCAGAGACCGAACAATTCTGCTTTAAAGAAGAGAGCAGAGGCCAGGCAGTCATCTATATTTTGGGGGACTGGGACCAGATCTAAATGCAGCTGAACCAATAGATTTTAGCATAATGGACCAGCCAGACCAGGTTGCCACTGGTTATGCCTGGGATCATCTTATATTTTCATAAACTGGAATGTTGATAGCAGATGCCATTGGTACCCTGCCCAGAGCCCCACAGGTCGCCATGCCCGTAGTCCTGATGGCTTCCTACAGCAAGCGCCTGAGGTGCTCCTCTGAGGCTGTCTCTGGCTGCTCTGCTTGCTCTGAAAAGCCGGAAGCACCAGGGAGCTGACAGCACCGGGACAGCCCTCAGCCAACGACTGAGGAGAACTGGAAGGTCGACTCCCCAGAATCCCTGCCCCCCAGCAGGGGCAGCTGCTCAGTGACACCTGGTATTGTCTTCCTTCAAATGGGCTTAACTTTAGGACTCATTTAAAGGTTTTCACATATACCTTCACAAATCAGAAAAAAGTACTGAGACCATATGTCCACTCTTTCGTCCTTAAAAATACGGTTTCTGCAGTTTTAAACTGAATTACTCCCATATAGGTAAGGTTTAAACCTAAAATACTGATCGTCTTAGCACACATTCTCCCAACAATAGCTGACGTTTGCCAGGAGCCCTTAGCTTAGTTCTCCTGGGAGGTAGGTGGTCTTTCAACTGCTCATACATGTGATTCCATATAATCTCAAGAGACTTCTCCAGCGGGATCCTCAGTCTCCGCTTCTCTCTCACAATTCACACATGTGCATTCTAGCAGTTACTGAGGAGTCTTCACTGTACTCCAGGGGAAATAAAGGAGCGACAATCTCTACCTGCCGACAGGTGAGGAGGGCAGGAAGGGAAGAAAGTGAAAGCACACGGGAGTTCCGAGGCGAAAGCCCTGGCTGAGCCCCAGCTTCATTTCCAAAGGTATGTTTTCCTAATCCTGCCAAGACTTCTCTCCAGAGGAGGAAGTGTTTTGGACATTCATCTAATTTCTGTGGTGAACAGTTTAGAAGTTGCTGTCATTACCCAGGCG
Source organism: Cabassous unicinctus (assembly GCA_029593785.1). Lineage (NCBI taxonomy): Eukaryota > Metazoa > Chordata > Mammalia > Cingulata > Chlamyphoridae > Cabassous > Cabassous unicinctus. Next base: position 5,239 of record JAQZBX010108027.1, read on the forward strand.
ATGCCAATCTTTGTACTGATCCGTGGAGAAAGAGCTGTTTGGGTCATTTATCTGTTTTGCATCTTTATTGCAGCTTAACCCAAAATCCCCGAGCAGGTTCGTTGTAGATGCTTCATTTTCACAACCCTCAATAAAAACTGCTTAGAAGAAATCCTTTTCTGCTTGTTCCATTTTCCCTCTTGTGGGGTTTCTTGACTCCTGGTTGCGTTTCTTCAATTACCTTCTGCCGAGCAGTCCAGTCCCCTGAGAGTTTCTGCACGTCCCTTCCACAGCCAGCGCAGAAGCAAACCTTCTGTTCCTTCTGATTCCCTAATGAGATGAGAAACTGAAGTGGCATGCTTGCTGGCAAGAGAATTGCGGGGTTTCTTTTTTAGCCACCATTCTTGTCTGTCAATCTGCCCCCCCCCCATTTTATCCTGCTGTCCTTCCCCACACTTTGGAGTATGTGTGTGTGTGTGTGTGTGTGTGTGAGAGAGAGAGAGAGAGACAGAGACAGAGAGAGAGAGAGAGAGAGACAGAGAGAGAGAGAGAGAGAGAACTTCTCGAATCACAGCCTCATATCAGTACTTTAGATTTTAGTGCTTGCAGTAAATCTCATTTCTTCCGGATAACCTGGCTTTTTCAAATCTCCACTCTAAATTGCTTCTGTGAGGTTTGATTTTTCTCTTTCTATTTCCACAACCTGAATTTCTGTCTTCCTGTTCTTTTTCTCTTATCATTGCTTTATTTTCCTTTTGGTGTGTAACTATTTTTAAAGCTGTGGATCTCGGTGGACAGACAGACCAGCCTGCACAGCACCACCGCAGAGGGTCCCCGTCCTCCCCACCCCTCTTCTGTCGGGACGTGTGTGGTGATCCTCACGGGCTGCAGATGGGCAGGAAACTGGACCACGCACTTCTGTCCTGGGTTTGGTGGGGTGCGTACTTTTGGCCATCACCCTATGCCAGTGATTTTTTGCTCATGTGTGTTTTTGAAGCTACCTTAGACAGAGGCTGTGTCCATCTGTGGTTATTTTTGGCAGCTCTCAGCAAATATTCTGCATTTTCCTGGTGTGTTTGATGACTACAAACCTCATAACCAAATAATTCACAGCTCTTTCCTTAACCTTAAAAATAAATGTTTTTACCTTCAGTATACAAGTGTGTGTGTGTGTGTGTGTGTGTGTGTGTGTGTACTTTACTATGTACTGAGTAAATTGACCAGGTGTTGGTCAAGTCTTCCCTCTGGGGGTTTCTCCAAAGTGGGGAGAACTCTACTAACTTCTTCAAAGGGTTTGAACAAATGTCTGCACAGAGATGTTTCTTGAAGTTGCATAGCGACTCTGCAAATGCAGGCAGAACTTATCATAGGAGGGCTCTGGCTTGAATATGAGCGGAGTTACCCCAGGCCATAGCTTGAAGCTTATCAGACGGAGAATATGAGTATGAAGTTGCCATCTAGAGTCGTGATAAGGTAAAGTGACCAAACCCAATGTGTTATTTGAGTTTTAATTTGCTTTCTTTTACAAGAGCCTTCCCTTCTCACTTATTATTTGTCTTATAAGCTTGCATAGGATTGACAATAATTGGAGGAAAAATTAAAGAGAGGAGAGGACCTCTGTCCTTAGCTCTCTAATTAAAGAGGATCTGTGCTAGAACATCTATGATGTAAGCAGAAAATAAATATTCTTAAGTCAGATAAATGGTGAGTTAAAGAGACTCATCAAAATCAAAAGGGATCAGTTTATCTATGAAACAAATTTTAAGAAGTATATTTGCTGGGTCATTGGTTATGTACATTTAAAATGATTATGTGTTTTGACAAATTAAATTCCAAAGAGGTGACACCTATTTACCTCTAACAGTGTATGAGCATGTCTATTTCCCTTCATTCTTGCAAATGCCATGTATGATTGCCTTTAAAAATTTTTATTTGGGTAGGTGAAAATGATCTCATAAAAGTTCACAAATTTTAAATTGTGAGGTTGAAATTGCCTTTTTATTAGAGAAGTTGTGGGTTTACAAAAAAATCACGCATAAAATACAGGATTTCCATATACCATCCTATTATTAACATCTTGCATTGGTGCGGTATATTTGTTACAACTAATGAAAGCATCTTTTTATAATTGTACTGTTAACTATAGTCCATGGTTTAACTTAGGGTTCGCTGTGTTGTGCATGCAGTTCCATGGATCTTTTAAAAAAATTATTTGAGTTATATACATATATATGACATAACTTTTCCCATTTTAACCACATCCAAAGATATAATTCAGTGCTGCTAATTACCTTCACAATGTTATGCCACCACTACCACCATCCATCACCAAAACTTTTCCATCATCCCAAATAGAAACTCGATGCATTTTAAACCTCAACTCCCTATTCTCTACCCCCACCCCATCCCCTGGTAAGCTGTATTCTAGATTTTGACTCTATGAGTTTGCTTATTCTAATTAGTTCGTATCAGTGAGATCATACAATATTTAAACTTTTGTGTCTGGTTTATTTTACTCAACATGATGTCTTCAAGGTTCATCCATGTTGTTGAACGAATCAATTTCATTTCTTTTTACAGCTGAATAATATTCCCCTGTATGTATATACCACATTTCATTTATCCATTCAACAGCTGGTGAACACTCGGACTCCTTCCATCTTTTAGCAATTGTGAATAATGCCACTGTGAACTTTGGTGTGCAAACATCTGTTCGAGTCCCCGCTTTCAATTCCTTGGTACATACCTAGAAGTGGGATTGCTGGGTCATATGGTAATTTTATACTTAACTTTCCGAGAAGCTGCCAACCTGTCTTCCACAGCAACTGCACAAGTTTACATTGCCCCCAGGAGTCAATGAGTGCTCCTATTTCTCTGCATCCTCTCCAACACTTGTCATTTTCTGTTTTTTAAATAGTAGCCAATCTAGCGGGTATGAAATGGCATCTCATTGTGGTTTTCATTTGCATTTTCCTAATGGCTAATGGTGTTGAACATCTTTTCATGTGTCATTTGTATATCTTCTTTGGAGAAATATCTATTCAGGTTTTTTAATTGTGTTGTTTGTTTTTCTGTTGTTAAGTTGAAGGATTTACTTATAAAGTCTGGATATTAAACCCTTATTGGATATGTGGTTTCCAAATATTTTCTCCCATTGTGTAGGTTGTCATTTTACTTTCATGATAAAGTCCTTTGATGCATAAAAGTTTTAAATTTTCATGAGAGCCCGTTTATCTATTTTTTCTTTTGTTGCTTCTGCTTCGGGTAAAAAGTCTAACACACGATCCTGAGTATGCTTCCCTACATTTTCTTCTAGGAATTTTATGGCTAATATATTTTGGTCTTTAATCCATTTTGAGTTGATTTTTTAAAACAAATCAATTTTATTGGTACATATTAATAAAGTATAAATCCATCCAAAGTGAACAATCAATGGTATTCAGTGTAATCACATATTTGTGCATTCATCACTTCAGTCATTCTTAGAGCACTTTCATTATTCCAATAATAATAATAAACAAAAACAAACCTCATCACCTCTCACTCTCTCTCTATGCTTCCCTTGCCATACATTGCTATTCTTTTTCCTTCTTTCTAGTATATTTGTATCTGTATTTTGCAAAAACAGTCTTCTATATGCAATATCACCCATATTCATGTCTTACATGAGGTTTTACTGTCGTATACGGTACCATGTTACAGTTTTTAGCTTTCCTTCTAGTAATATACATAACTTTAGAATTTCCCATTTAACCACTGTCATACCATACAACAGCACTGCTAGTTACAAACACCATGATATGCTTTCACCATTTCTATTCATTTTCAAAGATTTACAAATAACCTTTTTACCAATTCTGCACAGATTAAGCCTCAGCTTTCAATTCTCTATCCTCTTTCTATTTTCTGGTGACCTACATTCTAATTATTAACTCCATGAGTTTACACAATAGGACCTAAATATAAAAGTGACAACCATAAAACTCCTAGAAGAAAATATAGGAAAACATCTACAAGATCTTGTGGTAGACAGTAGTTTCTTAAACCTTATACCCAAAGCATGAGCGACAAAAGAAAAAAATAGATAAATGGGACCTCCCCAAAATTCAACAATTTTACATCTCAAAGGACTTTGTCAAAAGAGTGAAAAGGCAGCCAACTCAATGGGAGAAAATATTTGGCAGTCACATATCCAGTAAGGGTTTAATATCCATGATATACAAAGAGGTCATACAACTCAACAATAAAAAGACAAACTACCCCATTAAAAATGGGCAAAAGACTTGAAAAGACAATTGCCCAAAGAAGAAATATAAATGTCAAAGAAACACATGAAAAAATCTTCAACATTAGTAGCAATTAGGGAAATGCAAATCAAAACTACAATTTCACACGTATTAGACTGGCCACTATTAAGAAGTCAGAAAACTGTAAATGTTGGAGAGGATGTGGAGAGATAGGAATGCTTTTTCACTATTGGTGGGAATGTAGAATACATTCCTCCACTGTGGAGGACTGTTTGGCAGTTCCTAAGGAAGATGAACATAGACTTGCTATGTGACCTGGCAATACCATTACTAAGTATATACCCAGAAGAACTGAGAGCAGAGACAAGAACAGACATCTGGAAACTGATGTTCATAGCAGCATTATTCATGATTGCCAAAAGTTGGAAACAACCCAGGTGCCCGTCAACTGATAAATGGATAAACAAATTGTGGTGTATACACACGATGGAATATTATGCAATGGTAAGAAGAAACGAAGTCGTGAAGCATATGACAACATGGATGAACCTGGAGGATATTATTTGAGTGAAGAAATCCAGATATAAAAGGACAAATAGTGTATGATTGTGCTATTATGAACTAAATATATTGTGTAAACTCATTGAGTTGATTTTTGTATAAGGTGTGAGGTAGGGCTTTACCTTCTTTCTTTTGTGTATGGAGATCCATTTTCCCAGGACCATTTGTTGAAGAGACAGTTCTTTCCCAATTGAGTGGTCTTGGTCCCCTTGTAAAAAGTCAGTTGGACATAAATGTGCAGGTTATTTTCTGAACTGTCAGTACAATTGGGCAAAAATCTCAGCCACTACCCTGGGCATGGGGTGGCGGTGATGGCTTCTTGTTTCCTTGACTTGCTCCTCTGGTGTGGAATTTTTGCCCTAAAATGAGCTAGGTGGAGATGATTGTGGTCCCAGAGTTCTTGGCTTGCCTTTCCTGGGGAGATACAAGAGTGCTTGATTGGAAGCTGAGGAAAGAGAGAGCCCCATCATTTTGGCCATGCCCACTCAGTGGTGCCTTCTGTCAAGCTGAGCTGGGGAAGAAGGGGAGGAGATAGATAGTCATTGTTCAAGTGCCACAGTCTCTTA
>JAQZBX010108028.1:0-10590 GCA_029593785.1 Cabassous unicinctus
GTACTAAGAATAAAAATAGTAAACCTCTTTTTTTTTTGTCACTGTGTGTAGGGTAAGCTAATAAAAATATTCAGTCCTAGAAACTTAAAGTTTTCTTTTTAGCAAAATGCCATTTGTGGTGACACACCACCAAGTAGCAAGGAGGTCTCCCCAGTTAAATATAGTATAATTATATAGTTTATAAAATTAGAGTAAAATGTACACAGTTACTATGATTACTACTCTTACTCAAATGAAATGCTTTCTTTGAAAATAAAAATAAAACCAAAAGTATAAATGAAACTAGAAATGGATACATCTGAATTGAGAGGCACATTTGGGGGGCTGTTGGACAGAAGCACAGATATAAATGGAAAGGCAGCTGCCACAGAGTCCTCATCTCTTCGCAGGGAGAGTGGACGTTTTGGGGGAAGCAGAGTAACTCCTCAGGATAGATGTGCCTATTACTTATAATCAAAACCCCAAGGATGCTGTAATGTATATATATGCCCGAGCAGGATAAGAGAATGAGCAGAATAGCTACACCTGGGGAGTAAGTTAGCCAGCACTATGCTTGTGCTCTCCAGTTCTTCCTTAGGCAGTCTCCTTTGGATCCCCAGCCGTTCAAATCTGCAGGTTCTGTTATCCATTTCCTCTCTCCTAATCTTCTGTTGTCCTTGCGCTTGAGATTTCTAAGAGGTTGTTTCACTCTAGCACCCTCACTAATTACAAGCATTTTGTTTCTCTTGTGAGGAACGTTTTTTTAAAAAACGAATTCATAATTATCTTAGCTCTTTTTATAGAGTTACTTCTTTTACCTAGTGTGTCCTTGCCCATCTCTTAGATTTCCACCCAGCAGGTTTCTAACATTCCTTGCAAGCAATCTCAAAGCAAATATATATTAGTATATTTACATGTATTTACTTAAGTCCCTATCTTACAAAGCAAATGTTTTCAAGGTCTTCTTTTAAGTCTTGAAGGATGATGCCTGGAGACAACAAAATGGGAATCAAAGAGATCAGGCTTAACTTTACTCGCAGGATCCCAAAGAGTTATTTGGTGCCCAAATGAAAGATAAAAAGCACCAGGAGTAAGCTGGAAAAAGGGAAGAGGAAAGAAAGAAGTGAAATGAGGAGAGGCACACTAGTCTTTGCAACAGAATATTGAGAAAGATAAAGGAAGATGAAGCAAAGCACTCAGAGGCCTAGGATGATGGTCTTGGGGAGGGGGGAGTTGTGACCAAGACTAGGGTGTAAAGCAGACGTCCTGCTCCTGGGCTTAATGAGCTGTGTCACAAAATGGGATGCTGATACTGGATCAAGTAACTAAGCCAGCCACGTGCTTTTAAGGCAGGTTAGTTTAGGGAAAGGGAAGACTTGGGTCACAGCTGAAGACCTGGCAGAAAACATGTCCAGCAGACAACATGCCAGCAGACCACATGGCCATGAGACCCCATCCAGAATCCTCCTGAGGGTAAGGCTGCCAGAAAGATCCCACAAGACCCTGGCTATGAGATCCCATTTGGAACTCTTTCCGGGGTCAAGATGTCCCGGATAACCCCAAACAGCCCTCCGCACTGGGCCCCTGAGAGCTAACAGGTGGGATCATAACGCAACCAATCAGAACAGCGAACAGCTGGGGCCCCTCCTCAACATTATAAAAGGGAAGGAGGAAAGGTCTTAAAAAGCCTAACCTGGGGCCCCCACGAGAGCGTCTCACTCTTCAGCACACCCACAGTTCATGTCTAGGACTGTGTACTCTTTACTCCCTTGCCTACCCTATGGTGTGTCCTTAAATTCTTTTATGTGACATAAGCCAAGAATCCAGAGCCTTCCACCAACACTTTTACCTTGGGCTTTCCTTTAAGCTTCTGAAACGTTATTTGTAAAACAATCTGACACATACTCACCCTTTTTGAATGGACACTTTACAGCTACAATTGAGAAATACACATGGCCCTGGCTGACTACCCTGATTGCCTTCCATTAAGCAGTGTGCCATGGTATAATGAATTTACCCTTCAGTCCTAGACCAAAGGATGTAGACTTTGAGCTTTCTCCCCTGGAAGCACCCTTAGGATGGAAGCTAACCCTAAGGACACTGGTTCTCCCAGCCCCGCCTCCAATTTCCCCTTACCAACCAACCTCCTCTTACTCCTCTCAACAGCATCCATGGCAATTCACAGCTGAAAACACACTACTTCTGCTTCCAAATGCAATATTAAGAAACCATAGTAACACTTTTTGTGGTTTATAAAAAAAAATTTAATAATAAAGCTAGCTCAGACAGCAGTATTTGTTAAATTTTGGTTGTTTAAAGAATCGATCCAAATTGTCTTTAGAATTAAATCAAATTTCATTTAAATGAATACATTCTTGAGAACAAACGATTAAAAAAAAAGTCTTTTCTTCTTTTATGTTTCATGTTGAAGGGAATCAAAGTTCTTAGAATTCAAAAATAGCTAATTACTTCTATTTAAAAGGGGTGAGTATGTGTCAATCCCTAAGATTGTTCTACAGATAACATGTTAGTAGAAGCAAGCATCAAGTACATTATTTGAAAAGTCCAGCTTCATGTGCTTTCGTGATCATAGCAGAGCACGGCAAGATCTCAACTGCCTGCACAAATGTGACAAAGAACAAATGAAAGTTATGGACTTACACTTCATATTGCCGTTATTTTGTCTTGTCTACTAAACCATTTGGAAAGAACTTCTGTAAATTATATCCCCCCTGGATGCAATTTCAGCATTTTCTTGCTCCTTGTTCACCCAAATGCAATTTACTTGTCAAGAAGGAAAACAAAACAAAACAAAACAAAACAAAACAAAGATTAAAGGGAACAAAAAAAGGCTTAGATTATTCCGCTGGATAAAGAGTCTTGAAAACAAATTAAGATCTACAAGTGACTAGAGTCTGATGAAGCAACAATAGAAGCAATCACTACAAAATTCAGAACTCTACTTGATAGTTAGATTGCACCTGCCTCCAAAATTCAGTGAGGCACAATGGAAATGATATCAGAAGACAGACCATTAAGACTGATACACCTCACTTGTTTTCATGATTGCCAGATATTTGGAACTAACTTGGTCTAAAAGTCTCTCTCACACAGATAGATACAGAAAGAGAGATACAGATTACAGCTTCCTTCAACTATTTCAAATATATCTATATCTATATCTATATCTACAGTCTTCTAAACCTCAAATATGTGAATTATCCTTGATAAATTCACATCCTTGAGAAATGTGTAATCTGTTAGCACCTCAACCAATGAGAAGAAACACAGTGATAAATGAAGTTATACCCCCTGTGGTAGCTTGAATTATGTACCCCAGAAAAAACATGGTCTTAATCTTATTGCATTCCTGTGGTTTTGAATCCCCATAAACAGGGCCTTTTGAAGATGCTATATTTAAGATGTGGCCCAACCGACTGAGACAAAGCCTTTGTCCTATTGCTGAAGGTTTTATGAAAAGAAAGCTACATGGGAAAGGCAAAAGTCAATGGAACCTCTCCAAGAGAAAGGAGAGGATATTGCCACGTGACCAAAAAGTGAAGGAACCCAAAGGACTGCCAGACGATATTGACCCGAGGAGGAAGCACACCTTCTATCCTCTGAAACCCTCAGCCAATAAATCCTGTTGTTAAGCCAAACCATTGTGTTGTATTTGTACAGTTGCCTGGAAAGTAACCCCCCCCCCCAAATTTCCCTCTTCTAAAAGGGTTACTAGTATCCCGTGTTTTATAGTTCACTTTTCTTCTCAAGTCTTATAAAATTATCTTTGTAGACAAATGCTGTGCTATCTCTGAAACACAGAATTTATTAGTCAGATTTTTCCTTTTTAACCCTACCCATAATACCCTTGTCATCGCTGTCAACACCAAGTTCCACAAAAGTATTGGAAGAGTTTGTCAAATTATTCTTCCTAAAATTGAAACTTTGTGCACATCCCTATCTTCAAGCTAGAGAATAAAACCTGAATTCCTCATCCTGACAATCACTATCTTCCTAAATCTGGCCCTTACCAGGTATGTCCTAGAAATGTCACCAAATTGGATTTAAGGAGACTGATTAATCCCAGCTTTCCTAGTAATCTAATTTCAAATCTAATTCCAACATTTTTATTTCACCCTTCCCAACCTCATGGTAGATAACATAATGCCAATAAAAGTCCCTCTCTACCCCAAAATGAGCCCGGGCAAAGCATACATTCTCAACTGGGGTAAAATTTGGTTCTTGGAGGGTGAAAAAATCTTAACTGTTACAATGGTTGTGGTCTGTTAAAAGGTATTTAAAACTTCATGGTGAAGAAGAAGAAAAAAAAAAACGTTCATGGGGAAAGAGGAGAAAATTGAGGGAAAAAAGGTCTCAAATGCTCCTTAGGAGGGCAATAATGGAAAAAAAGGAAAAAAGATTAAGACACACACTGTGATAGAGTAATTAGCTAAATTACTTTCGGCAAATTACTTAACCTGAGTCTCAACTTCATACACCACCAACTTCCCAGGGATTTTTGTTTGGATTTACAATCATGAAAGGCCAGCACCTTCTCATTGTTCCTTCCTCAAAGCTGTCCTTCCCTGACCACTATCTAGGTAGGTCTCCTCTCTTTATTCCTTCTCCGCACAGAATTTCTCAACTTCCACACCAGGTGGTGTGTTCCATGGGGGTAGGGGCCAAGACTGTTTTGTTACAATAGTACACCCAGCCTGGCACAAAATAGGTACTCAGTTCTTGCCAAGTCCTTCCCGACTTTGATTGCCCCAGCATAATAAAAGTAAGCTAATATCCGGGCTCTTTTCTAGAGATTAACTGGAGATAGTCTCCAACATTAGCAATTCACTAACTCTTCTTTTAAACCACTTCAAGGCTCCCTCGGTCCAGCGCATAACCTGTCAGAAATTTTCCCAAGGACCTTTAATCAAATTATTAAAATTTTAATATTATTCAGAATTTGTAAAATGATAAACTTAATATTAAGGAGAATGGGCTAGGGAAGGAATGGGCTTGGGACCCAAAGGTGTGCCAAGATTTTAAAAGACCTTTCCTTTTCTATTCCAGTGGCTGTTGTTCTACCATCATGTATACTGACAACTGAACTGCTAACAGATGAGGCAGAGGAACAGTCTGGGATATAAACCCCCTTCACATTTCCTAGTGGAAAAAATCTAATGTGAGTAAGAGATGAGCATGCACACAGAGAAAGGGAAAAGCAATCTTAAGAGCTATGGAAAGCCATTTCAAATCAGAATATGGCTATGGCTTCACAATATTGCCCCTTGAAAACAGCTCCTGCCCATGTAGGAGGAGCCAGGTCAGGCATAATTACAGGGAAAGCAATCTTAGTAAAAATATGAGATCAAGGTCCTCAAGAAAAGAAATACTTTGGATTTGCTTACAACAGCAACTAAACAATGTATCTTTCCATAGCAGCACCAAGGAATTTGGCAAGATTCTGTATCATAATAAGTTTATTTGGAAAAGGTAAAAGAGAAAAAATATATACACATTTGTGTATATATATTTAAGTTATGTACATGAAAACAAAACAAAAATACATAAAATATTTCATTTCCTCAGTTTTCTATTAAATGTGCCATAAAATTAGGGTGACCATATAATTTAACATCCAAATCAGGGCAGTTTTGAGAATGAAAGAGCCTCATTATTTAAGAATTACACCAGGACAATAGGAATACACTCAGACTGTCCTTGGCAAACTAGGATATATTATCACCCTACCTATAATAAAGTCCACAGAAAACTGCAAGATTTCATGAAATAAAAATCCAATGAAATGACATTATATCCCCTTTAGTAAAGTTACTTTTTAAAAAATGGTTTTAAGAAATGCATTTTAAAAGATGAAGTCCACATGGGGGCAACACCCTATTAAACAAAGGGTATAAGTTAAAGAAGGAATAGTCACGTATTAAAATAGGGAATTTATCTCTAACATGACCAGAATCTTAATATTTTAAGAAAGCCAAACCCTTCTAAAAGCACAGGCAAACCTCACAGAGACATTTCTGTACCACAGTCTGTAGTGCCTTTTAGTTATTTTTGTTACTAGGAAACATTTGCACAAAAACAAGATTTATTTCCTCTTCTCACTTCTATCCTTCCACCGACAGGAATAACCCTCCATTAGCGATACACTTCTTATCTCCACAGCAACTAGTATAATTGGGGTGTCGCAACAGGAGGGTAATTAAGTGGAAAACAAAGCTATAGAAGTAGTGTAGAAGAAAAAAAAAATCATTTCCACACAGCCTTGGTGGGAGACTAATTATCAAGAAAGGGAAAACTTGTTCAAAAGAACCCCTTTGGAGTTGCTAGTCAGTTGCTGCTTGGCCAGCAAAGCCCAAACTTTCCAGGGCTTTAAGACCCTCAAATATGCAATGAAGTAAATAAACGTTTCTAAAATGTTTCACTGTATGAAGTAGTGGCAGATGACTCTGTGGATAAAACTCAAGAGGTAGGAAAGAGGGAGGTTTCTGAAATAGATGAGAAGTGATTTCCACAGGCTTTCAACTATGGTCTCTCTGAAAAGACACAGGTTACAAGGGAAACTTGCAAATGAAGACTCAAGCTAAGCAAGCCTTCAGAATCAACCGCTGGCAACTGGCTTGAAAGAGAGAAGGTACTATAATGCTGGACAAAAGGCACCTTTAGTCTAAGCAAGGCAGAGGCTACAGTAGGCAGAGGGTGTGGGAAGAGGGTGGCAGACTGGGAATCAGGAAACCCAGGCTCTTTATTTGGTCTGCCTGACAGAACACAGTGGTAGGTATACAAGCAAAATAGCAGTATTGCAGAATACTCAATTCATTAATTCAGAAAATGTGTGTTGAGTATCTGCACCATGCTAAGAAATACAAAAAATATATAAAAACTGCTTTCGAGGAGCTCACAGTCTGGAAGGAACAGATTACCAACAGAAAATCATATGACCATACGGTAGTCCAATGTCAGAGGAAGGCCTAGCTATGAGGAAGCTAGGGAGCACCTAGCCCATGGGAGTGAAGAGGAGAAGCTTCCTGTGGGGGATGCTGGAGGTCAACTCATTTGTGTTTTAAATTGCACCTCTAAAAATGCTCAGCAACATCACCAGTGTCCTCCACATTGCTAAACCTAACGAACACTGTCTTCTCATCTTGCTCAACTCCTCAAGAACTTACAACAGAACTGATGCCTCCATCCTGTTTCAAACAATTCCTTTGGCATCTGGGACACTGCCCTTCTGGTCCTCTTACTGTATTGATTACTTTTTGTTACCTATTTGACCATGAATGCTAACCTTACTCTCTTCTCTGCCTACAAAATCTCCCTAGGTGATTCTAGATATCCATTCCCATGACTTTATGTATCACCTTTTTTCTGGCATAACTCTGGCCCTGATCTTGCCTCTGAGCACAGTCTCTCCATCATAACTGGCTATTTGACATCTACCTCCATTAGGGGGATTATCGGCCAATACAAACTACTCAATGGCCAAACAGAACTTTGCTCCCAATAACCCCTCACCCACCAAAAGAACGAGGACCCATGCTTGATTTCTCCTACTTTCACATCACACATCACACATCGGCAAGTCTTACTGATTCTACCTCCCAAACTCTCAAATCCATCCACCCCTCCCCATTTCCAATATCACAAGCCTAGTCCAAACTGCATCACTTCTCCCATAGAAAGCAGCCAAGAGTATCCTAACTGATCTCCTTGCTTCTATTCTTGCCCCCTAATATTCCACTCCATCCAGCAGCCAGAGGGATGTTACAAATGTAAATCAGAGCATGTTTCCCTTATCCTTAGAACCCTTCACAATGCCTTCTCATTGTATTTGGAATAAAACTCACTCTTTACAAAGCCTACAAGCCCTATCCAACCTGGTCTGCCTTTGCTACCTTATCACCCACCACTCTCCCCTGCTGAAACACTGCAGCCAGACTGGGCCCCTTTCTGCTCCTTGTGTGTATACCAAGCTCTTTTCTTCCAGAGGCTTGAGTGCATGCTGTTCCCTCTGCCAGCTCCTTCTCTTCCCTTCATATCTCAGTTCAAATGTGACCTCTTCAGAGAAAACCTTCCTGATGCTGCTTTCTACTTTTTTTTTTTTTAAATCACCTTGTTTCCCCATTTAAAGAACTAATCCAAATCTGTCCTTATCTTGCTTACTGACTGATTTTACTTGCTTATCAACTGCTTTATAACACCTTTTCCTCTCTTAACACATTAAAGGTAGACTCTGACTACCGTTCACTGCTGAATCCCCAGAATCAAGAATCGTGTCTTGCACACAGCAAGTGCTCAAAAGATTGTGTTGAAGGCTCAAGAAGGAATTGAGGAGTGATAGGGACTATGTCTCAGTCACCTGTGTAATACAGGTATTTGATTTAAGGCAATCCAAGGCAACCTACTAGAGAACTTGGTGAGAGCAGTGGCTTACCCAGGGACTGGGGGAATTTTTCACTATAAAATCCTTCCTCTGCATTTATTTTTCCCTCACAGAATTGTGCACTCACTTACGCTCTCTCTTTCTGGTACTGAGTCTGTGTCTTATTACATTCTAATCTTATCTGTTCCTGGCAGACTGATATTTGATATCAAGTAATGATTTCTCTGATCTAGATTTTTACAGGGGCCTTGCTTCCCAAGTTGTCACAATATGCAAGTGAACAAGAACACACATTATAAACATTATACCTACAAACAGGGCAAGGATTGGGTGGTATTGGGGATGGATAAAAGATAGACAGCAAGGTGTGAGGTGAGTTAAAATGTGGCAAGGCCCCTGGACTTTGAGGGCAGTTAGATGCTGCATACAACCTACTGTATTACAGCTCATAGATGCATATGTGCAGCCAGCAAGCCTATACTCATGAATCTAATAATGCAAAAATTTCATTTAAAGGCCCATCTGCTGGCATCCAAATTCACAAACTGAAAGTACAGATAACCTTAGAGATGTTTCATTGTGCCACTCAACCTGCTCACTGATTCTTGCATATGGCACCAGAACCAGTCTTCGTGGGCACTCGCAAAGGCGAGTCTATGGAAGAATTGTTTTTAAAATGCAATACCAAAGTCATCCGATGGCAACTAAAAAGGGATTATTATCTTCCGATTCATGCAAGATATTATTCATTAAGGATAAAGCTGGTTAGAGCTGCATGCCCAGTATGGTAACTGCTAGCTGCAGGTGGCTACTGGGCACTTGGAATGTGGCCTGTTTGAACTGAGATGTGTTGTAAGTGTAAAATACATACCAGGTTTCAAAAACTTAGGAAAACACATAAAATTCTCAAGAATTTTTATATTGAATATAATGGTTGTTACTTATTGATAATATTCTGATATAGTGGGTTAAATACAATGTAATTAAAATTAATTCCACAAGAATAAAAAATTAATTTCACCTGTTTCTTTTTGCTTTTTGTTATGTGGCTACTAGAAAAAAAAATTTTTTTTTTTTTTAAAAGGAGGCGGTACCAGGGAATGAACCCAGCACCTCATATATGGGAAACAGGCGCTCAAACCACTGAGCTGCAACTGCTCCCTGTAAAACTTAAAGTACATACATAGCTAATGTGTGCCTCATATTATATTGGATAATACTGGGTTCTCAGGGGGCAGGTCAGCACACTGGTCCAGGGTCTGGTCTTTGTAAGCTCAGAAATTATTTCATCAGCTCACCCAGGAAAGATAAGCTCTGGAGTGATGGTTCATACTAACAAGAGATCAATTTATTAATTTAACAGTGATGCCTTGGGACAGGTACCCTCTGGTACGAGTGAAGTTACATAACCACGTATATAGCCAAGACATCCTCATCCTGCTATGGAGATCCTGGCAGGGAAAACGAAACTATTAACTAAGATTTGCGTGATGAGGCTAGAATGCAGGCAAATGAGTCAGAGTCCTGTGGGACCCTGCACCTGCAAAGCCTGGACTTGAGAAGACTCCAGGCTAGAGAAGGGAAGGCCTAAACTCTTCCCCCAAAAGACACAAAAACTTTCTTTCTACCACATAATTTGAGTCTTCCCAAACCTTCACATTAATAAGAGGAAATCAATCCAACTTATATATGTATTTCCTAAGCTAACAAAATGATTCCAAATCTTAAAAGGATACACTTAAAAGAACTGCAAATATGAAAATATTCTATCACCATGGTTTTAGAGTTTCTGAAAATACTTCTATATCATAAGTCTCTTCCCCCAATAAATCACTACCTATTTATAGATAGATCAACAAGTTAATATCTCCTCCTGTGTTTCTTAAAAATCAGCAAAATTCTACATTATCCCTTATTTAAGACACAGGAAAATCCACAAGATTTTATTTCTTACCCTGGTGCTATTTCTTCATTGTACAGAGGAAACATACTTAACAATGCAGGACTGTTGTTGGAGGAATCCTAGACAAAACTAACTTCATCTATTTGACAATCATTGGTTTTTTGTTGTTTTTTTTAATTTCAGAAATTAACACTGTGATTCCAAGATAGTATCTACTCTGGGGGCCTTTAGCCTTCTAGGTACTTACTACAGATGACCCAATAAATGAAATCACTTTATATTTGTTTAATTCATTACAATTTAAGAAGCC
>JAQZBX010108029.1:0-10595 GCA_029593785.1 Cabassous unicinctus
CTCCTATTTAGTATTTATCACAGTGTATTATTTCTATTACTGGAATGTGGGGGACTCAAGGGTAGAGACCCTGTGCTTGGAATAAAGCTTAAATAAATTAATACTTTCAAAAGAATGTGCCGTAGACACAAAAGACAATTCCATAAGAAGAATTCAAAAATATTCTGAGAAACTGCAGCAATACTGAAAAAGTGTACTATTTCCAGTGTTAACTACCTAGACTTTGCTGTTAAACAAGTTACATTATTTTAGTATATATTTTGCATTCTATCTTATGAAGAAAAAATTAAAAAAAATTAAAGTAATAGGACCTCAACTTTATGTATTTAATAGCAAAGCAGGTTTCCATCTGAATCTGTTTTTATGTGGGTGTGCTGTCATTTAAAATTTCTTCAGTATTATAAGAAAGTGATGGGATCGAGAAAAATCCAGTTGCTCAAAAATCTTGAGCATGTGCTTACTTCCTTGAGGTCTTAAGCGTCACCTTCTCAGGAAGGCCATTCCACTCTATTACTCATCCTCCTCCCTGTTTTATTTTTTCCATAGCATTTGTCATATTTTCACATCCTATATAATTTATATTTTGTTTGTTTGTTGGTCTACGGTCTATCTCCATCCAAGAACAAAGGCTTCAGGGAGGCAGGAATGTTTATATCCCTATTGTTCTGACCAGTGGTTGGCACAAAGTAGGTGCTCAATAAATATTTTTTGAATGAATGGATGAATGAATATTGTTTGGGTCTGCTGTGACTGAGCTTCTCAGATCTGTTTAAGTCTGGACATAAAAGTCTCAAGCCTTTATTCAAGAGTTTCTCCTAAATAATATGATAGAAAACGCCACTAACAATAATGTAAGAATGTGGCTCCAACTAATCAGGCAACATCACACTTGACAAGCATGGTGGACAATATTTATGATTCCAATCAGCATCCCAATAATTGAGTAGAAATGCTAATAACAAATAAGGCTTGGAAACAGCCTATTTTGCTGTATGAACTCAAATTCACTGATGTGCTCAATTTTTCTATTGGTGAACTTCTGCCCTCAGTGATATTACTGTCAGGAATTCAGGTTCTCTGTTAATTACATTAGGATAGAATATGTATTTGTGATTTCTTTTCTGTATCAGTACCTAAATCTAATCTCTACAGATTTAAAATATATTCAAATATATTCTAACTAGATAATAGTGATTGTGGAAAGCTGATTTCTGATTTTCATTAAATGAATATTATTCTTCATTTCTAGATATTTTAGTCAATAAGGTGCTATCCATTAGTGGCAGCCCTAACTTCCAGACATTGGGAGTTTCTAAGCCTTTACCAATTCCTGATTAATACTGAGCAACTAGCATAAGATAGATCAGGGATTGGAAAGCAATGGTCCATTGCTTCTTGCATGGACTGTCTGCTAAGGAATGGTTTTGACATTTTATAAAGTGAGGTTGAAAAAACAAGCAAACAACCCCCGCCTCCCAAAAAACAAAACAAATCAAAACAAAAAAAACAAAACAAAAAACCCCACAAAGAAATGAGGAATATGCAATGGAGACTGTACGTGGCTCAAAAAGTCCAAAATATTTACTATCTTGTCCTTTACAGAAAAATTTTGCTGACTCCTGATACATGACTTAAAAAAATTGGTGCAATAAAACAATTCAGATATACAGTTAACTGCTTTTTTATTTTAGTAATTCCACTTTTTTTCAGCTGTTTGAATAGTAGTGTTTCTTTTATACTACTGTCCTAATAGTTATTTGCCTTTCATATCCATAAGATGGTGTGACAATGTGATTTTGGAGATATATAACTGATAAGATAGGTACCTTTGTGTCATCTAGATGTAGACAACTAAATCATAAATATAACATGGGGATTATAACATATTGAGAAAGTATGTCATGAGAAAGAATGATGCCTGATAAATGCAGACACAATAAGCCTGGTAGATACTCTGGGAATCTAGAAAAAAACTAAAGATTAAGAACCGATTAGTGTTTAACCAGTACCATTTCTCTAAGGAAAAGAAAGACTATGTATAGTAGATATAATTACTTTGTTTTCTGAGAAATATGTAAACTGTGAATCAAATAAACAAATATTCATATTTACAGGCAGGGCCCAACTTGGGTGAAATATAGGATATTTGATCCAGTTTACCTCCTACTACATGAGAGAACTTGTGAGCTCATTTAACCATCTTTGCCCTACTTCCATGCTCACTAGGAAGTCCCTTATTTCTAATTTAGCGTATCAGCTAAACTGCATCAGGAAGAGACTGCAATTAGTATTCCTGACACTAGAAATTGGAAAATAATTATTTTCTAAATGTAAGTGTAGGCAACTAGATACCTTAAGGTCTGATTACACTTGGGTGAGGTGAATCTAGAATTCAACATTAAAAAGTGAGCCCAGAACTTTCAAACAAATGTGCTAAGAATGTGTTATAGATATGATAAACTACTGATCCCCTCAGCCCCCAGGGCCATTGGAAGGGCCTTGGGGTGGCTGGAGCCCGTTCAATCTACCAGTAAAGTTTATTTACCCCAAGGTTCCATACAAATATATTTTTCTATGTGTATTATTACGTAAAAAGGGTAGGAAGGCACAGGACTAGGGACATAACCCTGTGGCATCTTGTGTCACTTGTTTTACTATATCTAACTGTATTCATCATAGCAATGTATTTCAAATAACTAACTTCCATTTTTGATAAATTATAAAATTTTTCTGTGACAATAACGAGATTAATTATTATTATAACCTATCTACTTTTAGTTCCCCTTTGTCCTAGAGAAAGTGTTAATGGGTGGTGAAATGACTAAAGTCTGGCATAAGAATGTAGTGGGAAAGGAAGAGTCTAGATATGAAAAATACATATTAGCTATCATATTCTTGAATAATGAAAAGGAGCACAAGTTAGAAAATACTTTATGAATGTTTTATTTTCTTTCCACTTGGAATTTCTCACTCTCTATCTCTCATCTTCACCTGTCAAAATGCCAGCCATTCTTCAAGGCTGAGGTGGATACTTCTTTTCTCACAAGGCTTTCATGGAGACTACCAACATGATAGTATCTATTCTTTCTTTGACTTTTTTTTTAAAGATTTATTTATTTATCCCCCCCTTGCTGCTTGTGCTCACTGTGTCCATTTGCCGTGCGTTTTTCTGTGTCTGCTTGTCTCCCTTTGTTGCGAGGTCTTGCTGTATCAGCGGCGGGCTGGCTTGCCTTCACCAGGAGGCCCTGGGAATCGAACCAGGGGCCTCCCATATGGTAAACGGGAGCCCTATCAATTGAGCCACATCCGCTTCCCTCTTTGACTTTCAATAGCAGTTTGTGTTTTCCTTAAAGCAGTCACCCAATTTCTCCTTATACTATTATTTGTCTACTTATCTTTGACTCTAGAGAAGTGTTTTTAAAGCTCTGTATCTTAACAATTAGATAGTCAACAATGGCTATCAAAGGTTAGACATTACCTTTGCATATTGTTAGTATATAGTTGTTGAATTGAATTGTGATTATTTTAACATTGTCCCCCTTCCAGGTAACCATATGTAATCTTCTAAATCATTTCTAGAGAATAACATGGTTCATATATCCATTTATGTATAAATTACGTAAGTGTAACTCATCCTTCCAACATATGCTAGCCAATGAGATAACCAATATGAGCCCAGACCTGAACCCCCTATAAACTCAGTTATACAGACAGCTCATATACTATTTCCTGGTGCTGCACATTTTTTTTTTTTTTTTCCTTTTTGAGGTACCGAGGCTGGGGTTTGAACCTGGGACCTGGTATGTGAGAAGCCGGCGCTCAACCACTGAGCCACATCGGCTTCCATAAGTTGGTTTTTTTGTTTGTTTTTGCTTGTTCTTTTTTTCTATGCACATTCTTAATATGTTCCCTAAGGTTCTTCTTTTGCTGCTCTGGAAGGGAAAAAAGGAAACTGCTCCAAAGAGGATTAGAAAAGCTCCAGTTTTTCCCTAGGAAGGAGATGAAGCTAGAAAAAAGGGCTAGGACAGCTAAAAGCCAATTGGAGAGAGAAAGTAAATAAGTGGGAATGAATTGTGTGTTTCTGAATGAAAGAGAATGAATGAGGAGTGTTGCTTTGTCGCAGAAGTGATACTAACTATAGCCTTGGGAGGAAGTTGCTGCTTTTACTCGGCCTGTGATTTAGTTTAATACTAAAGTTCTCCACTCTTAAGAGTTTTAGCATCTAAGAAGATAACTAAATCAGGGAGGCAAATAACTGCTGTTCTTTTTCCCTCAGTTAACAAATATTTGAGTGTCTGCTTTGTTCGTGTGCTGTCAAAGGCAATGGGAACACATCCTCCGTCCTTAAAGGGTTTACATTCTGTGATTCAATCTAGTCTTTGTTGGTGTATTAAATGCCTGAACAACAACTCTGCCATATCTGTGATTTCAATGGCTAGAGTTTTTCCATAAAATGTACCTTTCAGAGTGTCTTCATATTTAAATATTACCTGTGTGTTGCAAAACATTCACATAATATAAAAGCACATAAAATAAAATGATTCAAGCTCTTATTTCTTCTCCTTCTTACATCACAGCTCTACCTCCACCCCATTAGCCAGTAACAGTAGTTTCATGTATGCTTTCCTCATATTTTCAATGCATATATAAACATGCATGTGTGCATGCATGCATCTATTCTTGAAATTAATATTGGGGAAAAATACCAAATAACACAGCAAATAATTTCAGCTAAAGGATCTGTAAGTAAGTTAGAAATGTTTTCATATCAGCTATAAAACTGTTAAGATTATGAGATGATTAGATCTTATCTTCAAATATTTGCATCATAAATTCCTTGTTAATAAGATCAGATCAAATATAAGAAACAGTGTTAGGAAAAATTGAAAATATTTAAAAGAATAACTAAAAAATATGAAGCCTTAAGAGACTCCAATAGCGTATTAGTGTAAAAGAAGTACAGAACTCATTTCATATCAACTTCTTCCCATTTAACAGAGAAAAACAGGCTCAGGGGGTTTAAATGACTTGTCCCTGTTACCTAGTCGGTTCACATTACTAATTATCCATTAGCACCACAGCCTTGAGTGGACCGGTTTACAGTATTACCCCCTCGGTTTTCATTAGGACATATCTGAGTTCATAATGCCTTTGAAATTTTTCCTTTATTATAAAAGAAATAAAGTTTATTGTAGGAAAAAATAGATAATACAGATAAGCAAAAAGAAGAAAAAAACTATACCCAGTCAATACTTTCATTTTAATTTTATTCTCACTGAGTAACCTTATCTTGAGATACTGGGGAAATTTTACTGTTATTCATATACTAGTTACATTCAGGATTTCAAATCAGAATAAGGTTACTAAGCTTAAGTCAGAAATGTAGGAGGCTCAGGGTCAGAAAGAACAGAGCATTGCTTGAAACAGAGTAGGGACAGAAAAACAGATTAGAGAATGCTTATAGGCTTTAAGTATTTGGCTATTTGTGGTTTTTGTAATCCTACTTTTCATATTAATGTCTATGTACTTAGCCTGCTTTCTTCCTATAGATTGTTACATAACAGCCATTCACAGTATCTGCCATAATCTCAGCCTACTTTCTAAGGAAAACTTCCCTAGCCAGGGTCCTTCTCCATAAATAGCCCTAGGCAGCTATATTTGTTACCATGTGACCCCTGCTCACTAGTCGCAGTTGTCAGGGGTGAAAGGAGTTAGGGGAGTGTGGGGAATGAGGAGAGTCACCTGACTTAAGGGCTATTCAACAGGCGTCTTGCCACAAAGAGGGATCCCCCCCCCACCCCCCCACTGATCCCCTAGTAAGGATAAGCTATGCCATTTAGATTCCTGCTTTTGGAAAATATGGGGAGAACTAGGATATAAGAGAGTAGATACAGAAAGGTTGTATAGAAACACATCTTAAGACAAAGAGCCATGAGTAAGTTAAAATTATGAGGAAGTGGACATCCTGAGTAAGCAGAAACGAGGAGAGAAACATATATACAAAAGGAAGCGGATGCACCACTAGAGGAAAAGATCCATGGATTCAGTTGCCGACATCCTTAGAGCTGTATCCAGGCTGGTCAATCTGGGCTTCCTGTTTTCTCTATCCTGTCAGCTAGGTCTCCATTACTGCCATATGTATACTTACAATAATTATCCCTTATTTGATCTAGATTGTAACTCTGTCATTTCTTTTGCTTTTTTTAAGGAGGTTGAATTACATAATCACTAAGAAATCTCCTGCATCTCACTGATCTTGAGTAGCATTATCTGAATGTATAATGAAATGGCTTAGATCAGAAGTTCCCATGCTTGACCGATTATTATGATCATCTAGGGAGTTAAAAAAAAACCCACCAGATTCTGGGCATCCCTGGATCAGAATATCTTGGAGAAAATTTTTCTGGTTTTGAGTCTCTATGTCCAGAAGGTAAAAATCAAGTTTCTTCTAAGAAATGAAATCATTGTTGGGAATCTATGCTGAAGTAAAGTGGAATATTTAATAATGTTACTCCTTTTTTGAGTCTGTTGCCTTTTTATGCCCATTCTTATTATTTGTGAAAATATATTGTTTTCAGTATTTCCTAATTTATCTTCTCTACCTTTAATCCAAATTTTTCTAACTTCTTTGCCTAATTTCTGTGCACACACATTTCTACCCAATGATACATATTGATTTACTTCAGTTTGATTGGTTTTACACTTTATGAAGAAACTCTTAGAGCAAAAAGTACTATAGTACCAATGGGGGGAGGGACAGGTGATAGTTTGATAGCCTAAAAACTTTAAGAAAGTTTTTTATTCTTATGTAAATTAAAATTCCTTTTAAATTCCTCTATAATTAGTCTCTGGAGGCTTGGGGACATAAGCTCTAGATTTAGGCTAATTTCTATCAGCTGCAAGATAAGTAATGTACACATTCAGAAAATGGATTAAAACAGATTATCTTTCAAGGCTCCCCCATAAAACTATTAAAATTAGTTTGAAACCAGTATGAATGAAAGGAAAGAGATCTAAGAACAAAATATATTTAGTGAAATCAGAGAGATGACAATTCTAAGTTTTTTTAAATTTTACTTACAAAAAGTGTTGGTTTGGGTATAAATATATTGTCTTCATGTTCTCTAGGCACATTCAAAGTCTTTGCTTTTTGATTTTCCATCACAGTTTTTGATTCCTTTTTAGTAAGAGGTAAGCTGCTCCCATAATGCTTACTACGCATATTAATGAGGATCTGTTTCATAGCTGCCAATTCCTGTTGATAAATGAAAACAGAAAATAGCAAGTGTGATTTTAGAAAACAAGTTAATAATGATTGATATTAAAACATTTACATTTATTCTTGAAGTAGAAGGAAGATTTGAAGCAATTATACTACAGACAAGGAAAGTTGTGAAAATAATATTAATGTACAGTAATGATGCACATAAATTTTATAATCAGTAATACTTTTTTAGTATGATAACTGGTAATTATAGCATTATAGAGTTTAGTGGTTCCCAATTTTTTCTGCACATTGGAATCATCTGGGAGAGCTTCAAAAATATTGGTGCAGGGGGAGAGGGGGTAGCTCAGTGTTGAGCGCCTCTTCCCATGTACGAAGTCCCAGATTCAAGTTAAGATACTTTCCGAAAAAAAAAACCCAAAAAAACAAAAACAAAACAAAAAAAAACTGGTGCCGGTACCTCACACCTCCAGAGATTGTGACTTATTGGTCTGGAGTGTGGCCTGGGCTTTGGAATTTTTTAAAGATCCCGAGGTCATTCCAATGGACAGACAAATTTGAGAACCACTGGTATATCCAGTTTCCCCTGCAGTTTTTCTACACATGATTGTTGAGTAGATTATTTAGGCACTTAACTTTTTCCCTTTTCCCTCTTAAACTATGACATTTCCTTATCAAGTCTTATAAGATGGTAGGGAAAAAGAGTCTAAATCTTTTCTCTTGGCTATGAATCAGTAGTCCAGACACTAAGTTTAATATAGTTTCAGAACTCTTTTAACCATGTTATCCCCTTATCCCTTTCACAAACGATAACTAGAATTGGCTTCATCAACTGCCTTTTGAACTAAGAATTAATTATGCTGAGCTTTGAAGGATTCAGATTAAAATGTTCACCATTCCTTTTCCTATTTTGTCTATGCTATTTTCCCCCCATACTCAAACCTTTACTACCTAACCCTACTCATAAGTGGCTATTATTAATTACCAAACCAATCCAAACACAAGTTTATGGAGAGATAACAGATTGTTTTTTTCCTAGTACTTTATTTCATCTTCAAGCCAAAACTTCAGGCAAAAGTTATGGCTGATAGAAAGATGTTCTTTCAGATAGAAAGTTGTTCTTTTGGTAGGCTGGGAGACTGTCATCTCCCCTTTCCCTTCTCTTTATCTTGGCAAGTAGAACAGGTGCTGAAATCTACATGTTTCACATTAAATAAATGGTTATGTATGTCACTATAGGGGAGCACATAAATGGAATAACATAACCTTAAAAGCAAAAAGATTCCCTAAAAGGTTCAAATAATAGTATGTCATAGTGGCAATGTCTAAAGGTGCATACATTCTGCAGTACTGGTGCCCAGCCAGCCCCAGTACTGCAGAAAGGAGAAAGAACATTTTAGTAGCATTTCTTCCAGCTCTTCTCCTGGCCCTAAGATTAAGGCTACGCGGCTTAAACTCAGCAGCTCTGTTTTAAAATATCCATTCAGCTAGATGATTCTAAATAGAACTAGTGACAGCCAGAAAAGAAAGGCTTGTAGAAACTTGCTCTGACACAGAGCTGATGTCTATAAACAGATTAGTAGAACGGAGCAGACCGTCTATCTGCCATAACTTTTTCCTTGTGGCATGAAGATGAAATGAAATAATAGGAAAAAAAAGATCAACATAGCCTACCACTATTCCACAGATAAATAAGATAAAGGAGAGTTTAGTTTGTCATACTAATGGGGGAGGGAGGGAGAGGATTGGGATGAGAAGAAAAGGAAGGAGGAGCTAATGGTGTGGGAGACAAAGGGCTTTGGCCCCCAGATGCTCTAGAGAAGCCTATAATTTAGTTTCTCTATGCCTTCCCTCTGTTGTCAGTATGGGAGCAATTACAGGACACAGATCAACCCTGATGCTGGTCAGGAGGAAGCTAAGGGAAACTCACATGGCTTTGCCTTACCCACACTAGGATCACCCAATTTGAAGTGTTGTCACAGTAATACTTTTGTCCATCTGATTGTATAAACAGTGTTACAAAGGTTTCTGAAATCCGAGTAAAGAACACTTTAAAAGTAGTTGGAGGACAGGTGGAGGATAATCTAGGGAATGTAAAACAGTGATTTTGGCAGTAGATGAGGATTGTGGTTGAACATAAATACGGGAATGTTCTTCTACTACAAGGTGTTAAGAATATGGTGATACATGGGAAAAATATAACTAATGTAGTTTATTGACAATAGTTAACAATACTGTAATATTTTTGTAGCGACAGCAAAGAGGGTACTATATTAATGCTAAAGGTCAAAACAAAGAATATGGGGATTAGTTTTATGAGATATGAATATGATTAAGCATTTGTTTCTTTCTTCATTGTCTTCATTAACAAGGAGACCCTGATTATGTCATTTAACCAATCTGCTTTCATCTGTGTATCTTTCTGAACACTGGAGGAACAAATGAGTTTGTTTCTAGAATTAGATGAGATAAAAGTGCCTGGATAGACCTTTTCTGGAGTAGTGCTTCCATAACTTGTTAAGCTGCCTTTTGTCTGTTATTTTATTTTTTGAATTTGAAATAAAATTTGAATAATAAAAAAAGCAACAAAACTGTATAAAGTTGCTGTTAGGAAAACACAGCTTCAGTGAATATCAAAATAATATTTAGAACAATTTTTTTTTCAGTTTTATTATGTTTTACTTATATGATGATCCCTTTTATAACAATGATAAATGAGAAGAAAGAAAAGTCCATTTTAATGTCAGATAGTATCCACGATATTATCAAATACTGATCACATAGAGAGCTAAGCACATGTAAGTGAAAATATTTGGTACTAGGCTAGATGTCAAAGACATGTCTACTCCTGACTCTCTTAATAACTGTATAGACTTAGGCAACTCACCCTGGTTCAATGAGCTTCAATTTCCTAATCAATAAAATGTGTGCTTATGTTACCTTTTTGGAGTTTTGCCAGTCTGATAGGTGTTTGGGTATGTTTAAATTTCATTTTCTCTATTGTGAGATTGAGTAGCAATTCATATATTTCATATATTTCCTTTTCTGTTGATATCCTTGGCCTATTTTTTTACTTGGGTGATTGTCATTGTCTTATTAATTTCTAGAAGCTCTTTAAATATCAGGGAAATTAACCCTTTGTGATATGAGTGACAATTAATTTTCCTATTTATCTTTTATTTGACTTTGTTTATACCTTTTTTTTTGTTATGCAAAACTTTGATTTTGATACACCTGAATATGTCAATATTTTCATTTATGGCCACCTCCATGTTTCCTCAAGTTACTTTTACAGTTTCTTCTTTTCTTAACTTTATCTCTGTTCCAATGGTCTGTCTAGTCATGCACAAATGTCACAGCGTTTTTTTTT
>JAQZBX010108030.1:0-10591 GCA_029593785.1 Cabassous unicinctus
ACTATATGTTCTTCATATCACTCTCCATCCCTTTCTCTGTGTCCAGTTCATTTGTGCTGAAAAGCAATTCTTCAACAAGGGATTGGAAGTTGTGAGCTGTACATATAATCAGAAAATATCTTTACTCACAATCTGAAAAAGATAGCGTGATTGGGCTTTAAAATCTGGGCTGACAATTATTTTCTCTCCACCCTTTGAAGATATTGTTCCATTGTATTCTTGTACTTATTCTTGTTAATGGGAAGTCTTCTAATGATTATTTATTTTTGGTAAATGATCTGTTTTTCTCCAATAGCTTTATTTTTGAAGGTCTGCATTTTTCCTACAAAGTGCATTGTGTATGTGTATGCATTATATATATATATATTATACAAATATTCATCTATATATGTGTGTGTGTATTTTCCCTAATCCTTGACATTAAGTATTTAGTCAATCTGAAGACTCTGGTCCTTCTTTAATACTGAAAAATTCTCAGGGAATTTCTCTTTGAATATTGTCTTAACATTATTTACATTTTCTTCCTATGGAACTTCTATTTAAAAAACATTGGAGTTTTTTACTCTTTTTAAAAAGTTTTTTTTCTCCTTCACATTTCCCAATTCTTTATCTCTCTTTTGGGTTATTCCTATAGATATACCTTCCATTTCATCAATTCTCTTTTCATTCATATCTAGTCTATTGCTTGACCCATCTGTTAACTTCTTTTTTATTTGAAAGACTGTTTTTCATTTATAGAATTTCTATTTGTCTTTTTCAATCAGCCTATTCTTGTCATAATCCTCTATTCTTTTTGTTTTTGTCCTTGATTTTTTTTAAAATGTATTTTAAAAATGTCCTTTTCCAACTGCCTCATTAATTCTATTTCTTCAAATTAGAAGTCTCCTAGGATGCGAGCTATCTCTTGTGTTGGTAGGTTTTCTCATGGGATTTGCAAAGTTTGTTTTTTAATTGTGAGAGTCTCTTCAGGGTGGTTTTCTATTGAGAGGGGTCATGCATGTGACCTAGATTGTGAAAGTTTCCTATAGTATGTTTTGGCATTTGCTTCTTTTTGTGGCTCTACAGAGTTTATTAAGATATTGAGCAGGCATGAGGAGATTTTTACAGTTCTGGATCATGGACAAGGCAGAGACTTTCCTACTTCCACCTTTATGAATGGAACCCAGTTACAGCAACTTGTCATGCATACAGCCTACAACCTCAATTGCTGTTTTTCCCTCCCAGAGATATTCATGGCTATAACTCATGTTGTCCAAAAATATATATATCCCTCAAACCAGGTGTTGAGGTAGTGTTGGTACTTCTGTGGCCAGAAAGACATCAACCTTGATTTAGCTGGTGATTTCTTTTAATATTTCTGACACCTTCTGGTTTTGATTTCTTGCTTTTGGGCTATTACATATTTAAATATATTTTATATATTTAAATATATATTTTTTCAAAATAAACATTTTATCTAGAATTTTTAAGTGTTTGGAATGGGAGAGTTAATTACTCAGGTCTGAGCAGTTTGACATTTTGCCCTGAATTTTACAACTGCTTTTGAGGACTTGTTCTCCCCAGTAGACAGTAAATTTCTTAAGACTGAGAACAAGACTGTTCATATATGTATCACCAAGGCTTATCACCATAACTGGTTTATAATTGTCACTCAGTACATATTTGGTAAAGGAATGCCTATTCTCAGATAACTGAAAAAAAAAAAAAACCCCACCTGATGAGCTATGGGGTAATGATCAGATTAATGATGGATGCCTTCCAAGGGCATCTGCATTTCTAAAAGCGGCTGCCTATGTGTATACCAGAATCCTTGAGCTTTCTCACTGATTATTATTTTTGGCATGCTCTTCATGTTGACATATTGGGCACTAGATCTAGCAAATAGGTGAAATATTTTGAGCAGATAAAAGAGGTTTTCCTCCCATATTCCATCCTTATTTTCTACTTATGCAGAAACCTGGCCCAAACCAGACATAAGGGGTCATCTGATTCATATGGAGGCACTCAATTTTTAAAAAATCAAATTTATGGAAATGTAATCATAAACCACACAATTCATCTATAGTGAATAATCAATGGCTTTTGGTGTAATCACAGTTGGCACTCAAGTTTTATTCGGGATAATTTTTGTCAAAATGAGTTATAACCAAGTGTTCTGATAAAATGAATATCAGGTCTATTCTTTCTCAGAGAGCAAGGTAAACATTTACTTCTGGTCACAGCATTGGTAAGAATCTAGAAGACAGAAGGTATCAAGGAATTTACAGGTCAGTTTAAACAAGAGTAATAATGTATATGCAGTTGGATTACAGAACCCATCATATGCACGCAAACATTTCTCCTTATAGACATCTGCTTTTGTACAGTCTATAGGACTACATTACCTTTAAATATGGGTATTGGCTGTATATTAATTTTTTATGACAACAGAAACATTTTCATAACTATATTTCACTTTATTTAGGCAAGTATGAAAAGTAGTGTGCATTTACAATATCAAAATATCCAGAACTAAGTGTATTCTGAGTAATAATATGAAGCGATTATATAGTTAAATTGTCTCATGCTGATAATTTTCAAAATTATCACTATACATACCATCTCATTAACTATATTAACCAAGTAAATTGCTCAAAAGAGCATTTGTGGAACAAGAGGGAGTGGTAATGAGAATCAGTACCACTGAGTTTTTTTTAGTTATGCTACCTACCTAAATAGGTGTTCAAAAATACTCATTAACTATGATGAAGGAAAAGGAAGCTAGTGAGAGTAGAGGGAATAGTTAAGGTCTAGAATTCTGAGGATAAAGACAGGAAGGAAAAGCAAGTTCATACAAGTTTTTAAATGAAGGGGCCTCAGGTTAACACTGTGGATGGATACACAGATGAGGAAAACTGGCCCCAGCAATGTTATTCCAGGGCCTCACAGTCCTTCATTCTAACCATTATAATAGGCCACTTTGCCCTATCCTGAAGAGACTTTAAAGAAGTGTAGACAAAACCATCTGTGATGGTTTGGAGTTGTATGTACCCTAGAAAAACATGTTCTTAAATTTAATCCATACCTGTGGGTTTGAACTCAATGTAAGTAGGACCTTTTGATGAGGCTACTTCAGTTAACATGTGATTCATCTCTTTCAGGGTGGTCTTAATCCTATTACTAGAGTCTTTTATAAGAGAATGAAATTCAGCCAGAAGGAGAGAAAGCCACAGGAAGCAAGAATCTGAAATGAAACCCAGAAGAGAAGGAAGAGACCAGGAGATGCTGCCATGTGCCTTGCCACAGGACAGTGGAGCCAAGGAAGACAGCCAGTCAGCCCCAGAATACCACAGTCTTTGGGGAGAAAGCATTGCCTTGATGAGGCCATGATTTGGACATTTTCCCAGCCTCAAAGCCGTGAGCGAATAAATTCCTGTTGTTTAAGCCCAACCATTTCATGGTATTTGCTTGAGCAGCCTAGAAAACTAAAACTAGGAAGTTCAATATAAATCTGTTTTACATGCACAAATTTCATTGCCAAAATGGAGTTAAAGCATCTATGCAGTGTTCTATCCTCTTACCCAGACTATGGAATGAGCACTTGGTAGGATTTCAGTCATAATTCCAAGCTGGACATTTTCCATTTCTTATAGGATTTCTGAAACTATTCCACGGTTTCCTTAATCTGTGAATGTTTCAGTTTTCACTTTAAGTGATTGCATTTATCAGACTGTGTTCTTCCAATATGAGTACTGTTGTGTGGCTCATTTCCTATTTGTGGCTTTTCCATCTATCCCACTGAGAAGTAGGTGAGACACATGGGACTTTCAAAAAGGTTTCTGGATGAACAATGAAGAACCAGTTTTACTAAATTGCAGTGAGTTATAATGTTTGGACTTCCCAGGTTTCATTTTGTTGTCATGCATTTTGAGAATGTGCATTATAGGACAAATTAGCATTTCTATGTGGCTTCCAGTTTTTTTTTTTCACATTAGCAATGATGCCTTTTGATAATATAATGGAGCCTGTGGTCATTTGTTCTTCCTTTTGTTCTCTCTGTCTCACCCCTACCTCACTTCCAATGCTTTCAATTCTTCCCTCCCTCCCTCCCTCCCTTTCTTCCTCCCTCTCTCCCTCCCCCCTTCCACCCATCCACCCATCCACCCATCCACCCACCCATCCATCCATTTTTACCACTAAACTTTCTATTCAGCATTGACTAGCTTAGGAAAATCGTGGTTTTTCTAAGCAGCAAAACACTTTCAGAAGGCACATTGCTGTTTTTTAAAAATCATCCTTCTGTATTTCAAGTACTCCTGAAGCACCTTACATGGACTGACAAAGAAATAGCCTGCTTTCCCCATGGAGTTACATCTTTACAAATACTTTAAAATGGATGTCTAAACTGTACATCCATTATCCCACTAGGGTCAGGCACCTGTGTCATTCAAACCACACACTATATGAGATGGATGGGTAGGAGGGAAGACCTGAATTTATTTTGTTAAACACTGTGTTGTTTTTAAAAATCGTTCTTTGAAAGAGACTGCATTGTGTCATTTTAAAGATTTTTTAAAAGAGGAAGATGCTAACCTTGACTTTTTTGTCTGTCAGATTGTTACTAGGCAGGTTGTTCCCTTGGCAACAGAGGCAACCATAAAAGAGGAGTGGGAGCTGTCTAGAACATCCTTGACTACAAAAATACTGAAATACCACTGAAAACTGAGGCCTTGTTGACATTTAGACCATATACAACTCTATAACATCAAAAGAGTAAAAATAATACTTCACATTTGCTCTTTACAGTTTAGCAAATATTATTCCATTTGATTCTGACAACATTTTACTATAAGCAGGACTGACATTATTAACTTAATTTAAAAAATATAGCTGTGGTGAGCATTTGAGAGTGGTAGGGTCTTCTCTTTTCCTCCTTCTCTTTCTTCTTCTAGTTCAGGGATAATAACAAATGAAGAAATGATGCTCAGTTTGAACATGGAAGCCAAACCATTTTTTCCAATAAAAAGTTATTCTAAAATATGAAATAAAATATATAAACTGTCTTTAATAAAACCAGAAGTAGAAGTAACCTCAGTAACTTCAACCACATTATATGAGAAAGAGCTGCCAAATGTAGTGAAGGCCAAGCAGATAGATGCTTGAAGAGTATGCTCACAGCTCCAAATCTCAAAGTCAGTAGACTAAAAGATTGTCAAATAAATGGCATAACCCAAAATGCAAAATGAGTTCCTTGTCCTCAAAAATGGAAATGGGGATGAGTACCAGCAGCAGCAGATTTCCTGGATACTATCTGGTACCCAGAGAAGCAGGATAGGCAGAGCCAAAGGAAGAAATACAGACCACATAGAAGCAGTCTGTACATGAAGTAGAGGGGAGGCAACTCCAAATGGTGAGTAGCCCTGCATTTGCCAATCTTTGTTGGCTGGAGAGAATAAAAGGCTCAAATGACTCTCTCAGACCCACAATCCTCTGTCATAAGGAGCTTCCCTGTGACCTAGGGGGAATTGTGTTAGGAAGTAGATGAGGTAACTCACTTCCTTTAAAGATGAGTAATAATTGAGAATGAATTTTCACAATGTTCATACAAAAACATTACAAGAAAAGTAACAAAGGAACAGGAGAAAGAATAGCAGATAAAAACCACTCAACAGAACAAATGGATCCACTGAGCACATGAAAAAAAATGGCTAAATATACTGTCATAATTCAAAGAATTTAAGAGTCAAGAGTTCATACAGAGATATAGGTGATCAGGGAACTGAAAAATAAATGCAACATGTGCTAACAGAGTTCAGGAAAGAAATGGAAGGCAAAAAATAAAGCCATCCCAGAAATGAGACCACATCAGAGGGAATACAGAGGAGATATGCTAAATTAACAAAAGGCAAAGAGGAGATAAAATAGATTATTTCCTCATCTTGATTAACTAGGGGTTAAAAATATAGCATTTAAATTGATAAGCATGATATAAAGTTTTAAAAATATTTATAGATATAAAGGCAAACACAAGAATAAACAAGAAAATAATACAATCAACTAAAACTGTGAAGTAGAGAAAGGTAGAAGAAAATACCCTAATTGGGCATTGCTTGTCATGGTAGTCAACAGACAGCATCTAAAACAAGTCAAATATATAATTCAAAATTATAGTTATAAAGACAACCACTAGAGGAACAAAGCAAACTATAGCAAACATGCATCATATAATAAAAGGGTGGCATACAATGTTAATTGTTGGTAACTTACTTGTCATCCATTCCCCTCCTCCTTCCTATGAGAAAACTGATTTTATTCATATATGGACCCATTCTCCACACAGTTGTGTGCTTTAGGGCAGTGGTTCTCAACCAGGGGCATTTCTGTCCCCACCTTCATCCCAAGAGACATTTAGCAATGATTGCAGGGATTTCTGATTATCACAATTTGGAGGCATGCTGCTGGCTTTTTAGAAGCCAAGGTACTATTAAATATCAATGTACAGACACCCCTGCAGTAAAGAATTATATTGTCCAAACTGTCAAGGGTGTTGAGGTTGAGAAACCCTGCTTTTGGAGGAACCTAACTCCATCACCAACTCTAGGGCCAGTAAGCTCATGGAATTTTCCTCAAGAATGTTATTCATCCAGGGTAGACAGATGACCTGAAAAGTTACCCTAGTCACAACGAAGGAAAAGACTTACTATTCCATGGTTATGTGAGAGTTTTCCTCAATTTTTATTGTGCTTGACACAGATAAGGAAACATACATGTAGCTCTGATTGCCACTGGCAGCCATTTTGTGACCATGGGGAGAAACAGCTTTGGAATAAAGTTTATACTATATCAGAAGAAAGAGGGAGAGACCCAGGTCCTTGATGACATTATGACTAATAGAATTCTGCCTGGAATCCACCCCACCTTTTGGACCTTCATTAATGTGTGATTTCCTTATGGTTAAAGCTGGTTTGAATTGGAGTGTCTCTTACTTGCAGCAAAAAATATTCTAATAATTGGAGAATGGTAAAAAATAAAAATGCAATAAAAAGAATATATAACCTAAAAGCAAAGATATAATATATAAAAATAAATGTGAACCGACTATACTAATCTGTTAAGCAAGAGAGTTTCTAAAATTGAGTCAAAAAGGAAAACCAATAAGAATAATAATATCTAAAACAGTGACACAGAAATATAAAAAATATAAAAATGTATAAAGGTATATCAGGCAAATGCATGACAAAAAGAGCATAGGTCCTTTTACCTGACAGGCTCTTTATCTTAATACCTGACAATTTTAATGACAGGCAAAGAGCGTCAAATGAGAAACCCAAAAGAACATTTTATAATAATAAAGGTAAAACCTACAATAAAATTTTAACAGTCATGAATATCTATGTGCCAGGACACGTAGTCAAATACTATATAGAAGAAAGCAAAATAAAAACCACAAAATATAAAAGAAAAATAGAAATCTCTAAATAGAAAGAAATTTAAAATTACCTCTCTTAGTCTATGATAGAAAAAATAGACCGAAGGAAAAGCAAGTTATTGAAAATCTAAATACACTTAATAAAGAAGATATAATTTATATACTATATAATTTATGTATCATATAAAATATTAAAATGTATGTAATGGTCCATTCTCTGAAAATGGAGACTAGAGCTTCTATTTATTTGTCCATGGAACATTCACAAAAACTGAACCATATAAAGGAAACTGTGTGGTAGTGTTTTTTGTTTGGCTTGGTTTTTTTCTATTTATTAAGCAGTTTTATTGAGATATATTCACATACCATACGATCTATTCAAAGTGTTTAATCAATGGCTTTTAGTATAATCACAATGTTGTGCATTCATCATCACAAAAAATTTTAGGACAATGTCATTACTCCAATGAGAAAACAACACCCCTTAGTGTTCCTTCCCCAGCCCTACATAATGAGTGGTAGTGTTTTGACACAAATTATTCTATGCAAAGGGGAGCTTTTTCTACTTGGACACTTATCACAACTAACTCTTTTAGATGGTGTGTAAAAGTTGCTCCCAAGGGCAAGAATGCTGCTGTCTGTGATAGCTCCAGGAACATGAAGAATTAGGGAGGGGCTAATAGGAACTGCTGGGCTACTCTAACAGAAGAGAGCCCAGCCTTGACTAAATAAGAATGTAGGCAGTCTGCACTGTCCAGATAATGAGGCAAGGATGAGATAATGTTGAATTAATAAACACTATATCTAAAGCAAAATTAATAAGCACACAAGGCTGAGAACTTTCTATAAAAGCATGAAGACAAAAGAAAAAAGTTTTGGTGAGCATATGTGGCTCAAGGAGTTGAATGCCAGCCTCCCACATGGGAGGTCCCGGGTTCGGTTCCCCGGTGCCTCCTGAAACAAACAAACAAACAACAAGCAAAACAAACGAAAAAACCAACTCAGGGAAGCCCATGTGGTTCAGTCGTTGTGCGCCGACTTCCCACATATGAGGTCCCGGTTTCAATCCCTGGCCCCCGGTACTTCAAAAAAAAAAAAAAAAAAAAAGTATTAACAGTACAAACTGGCATGAAATGAGATAACAGTGAACAGGTAGATCAAAATCAGCAGACTCTGGAGGAAAATCTAAGCAAAGTCTAACCAAATCAGAGATTTTCCTCCTGGTTAATGGGTTTTAATTATATATTTCTTGAAGAAGAACTATAAATTTATTGCAAAACTCCTAATGCATATCATTTATAGTTGTTGTTTGAAAAATGCCTAAATTAGCTGCAGAAAAATATGCTCATTCCAGATTGTGGTTTTAGAAAATCTCAACTATTGCTTTGGTGTCTACATTAAGCTTCTAGTTAACTGCTGCAGGACTTGAGAGATTTAACCCAAGGGACACAATAGTCAGTCTCTAGAGTCAAATTTTCAGACCCCCAGAGTAAGCAAAATCCAGGTTAAAGCACTCTTCAACTAAGGTAACCTTGGCAAGGCTAATTTGAAATACTTAAAATATTACTATTTTATTTCTTGAAATAAACACAAGAAATTGTTAATATTAGTCACCTCCAAGGAGAGGGATTGGGGGGACAAGAATAGAGATGAAAGGGTGATTTTTCATTATATTTTAAAACTTTGTATCATGAAAATGAATTACCTGTTAAAGCATATACTTAAAATAATAGATTACTATTTTTAAACTATTTATATTAAAGACTTTAAAAGTGCTAGTATTTAAAAAATGAGAGATGTAATCATTGATTTAATTAAGTCTCCTTAAGAGCTCTGTCACTGACCCATTTAACAGCACATCTAACAGGTTTGTAAGTTAAAGAAGGGGTTAGGAAGAAAATTAATATTTTCTGGGTGCTGGTCAGTGCCAAGTAGCTACACACAATACTTTATGGAGGCATCACTACATCCTGAAGTCATTATCTCTTTATCTTTCAAAACAGGGAAACTATAGCTCATGGATGGGGTATATAATCTGTTCTATTTTATCCAACTAATGGAGCCTTGCTTAAAACACAAATGACTGCTAAATTGATGCTCATTTTTTACAGCATCCTGTCTTTTTAAGGACTTTGTCCATGCCTCCCCCCCCCACCCCAATAGCTATATTAGATAGAGGAGTTTAGAATTGGAGGTTGACCATAATCCATGGACTGCAGGACCATAGTTAAAAGCGGTGTTTCTTAAAATTTGGGGTTGCTATGGACATTTTGAGCATTAAGTGGACATTATAAACTGTCTTTCAGCTGAATGTACACACACATATATATACACAAAAAATATTTTATACAATTTAAAGAAGTTTAAGAATCTCCATAAAATCAATCCCTAGACCTGGGTAGAAAAACGTTTGATCTATAGACCTCTTAATGAGATCAGCTGCTTTCCTAACAATATTTTCTTTTGTCAGAAAGGGCTTCAAAGCCTACATATACTCTTTTTCTCTCTAGGGTCAGGAATTTTGCTTTCTTTGGAAAAATTCCAACTTGTTTTCTAACAAAGAGCTCAAACGGTAGCTACAAACAAGGTTACCATGTGCACTGTGCAGTCAGTGCAATGTACAGTTCCCATCAATAATGTGAATGGCACTCCCTAGGATTGTGCCACATAGCACCTCTGAATAATATGGCATGCTATTTAGTTTCCATATCAAGATCTTTCTCTCTAAAAAGCTTCTCATCATATAATTAAGTTGAACAATGGACAATTGCCAATATTGGACTACTTTGGCCTACTAAAAGAGCAATTTCACTTGATTCAAGCAAATACATTTATCTAAACTTATTTTATTTCACTTCCCTCCTATTACAATAAGTAACTGTGTTTCTTCCTTCAGTTAAGATTAGCCCTGCTCCCTGTGCCTTGCATCCCATCATCTCCAACTTTCCCAAGAACCTTGCAGAATCAGTCATCCCTTACATATTTAGCCTCTCTCTAAACTGAATCCTTCTCACTGGCTTTTATATACTCAAGTCTCTCCTTCATTTAAAGTAAATAGAAAACTAAAACAAAAACAAACTTTATTAGATTCCTCCCTCAAGTTCAGCTACCACATTCCCTCCTCCCCATTTGCAGACAAGATTCTTGAAAGGGGTGTCCATTACTCTTTTTTTTTTTTTTTTT
>JAQZBX010108031.1:0-10591 GCA_029593785.1 Cabassous unicinctus
GTAATTTCATTTTATAAAAAGGTATACATGCATTTATTTATATATAAATATAAAATTTGTATAAATATGCATATTAAGGCATATATATTTATATATGTAATACATAAAATTATATATGATATAATTCATATATATATGTTTTTACAAGATTAATGTCTCTAGTATTTGAGTAAATGGCATTTTTTCAGACTATCTCAAGAGATGAAGAGGGCTTAAATTCATGGCTGATGGATCCAAGCCAGAAAGTGGGAAAGCCCAGAAGTTGTAAAGAAAGACTGTTAAATACGTTTCCAGTCACTGCTGTGCTGCAAGGTCACAAACTGGCATATTACACATTAAGAATTGCTTTACCATTATTGTCCCCCTTTTCAGGGTATTTTGTGTTTAGTTGATTAAATGACTAGAAATGTGTTAAAAAATATACATAACTTACTGTTTTCCAGGGTGGTGGAGGGGATTGGCTACAAAGGACCCTGTTGGAAATTTTTGGGATGATGGAAATATATTGAGATTGTGGTGATGGTTCCAGATCTATGCAATTGTCTTCCTAGTATACTTTATTATTTGTAAGTTACACCTTAATAACATAACTTCTTAAAAGTTCCTAAGGGGAAAAAAGGGGAGTGGATGTAGCTCAAGTGGTTGAGTGCCTACTTCCCATGTATGAGATCCGGGGTTCAATCCCAGTATTTCCTAAGTAAAAAACAACTGTTTTTTGCTTCTATGATCTCTAATCTGATTCTGAAACCCTTGCAGGAATTACTTATTTCATTTATTGTGCTCCAATCCCTGTATTTCTGTTCAGTTCCTATTTATAATTTCTATCTCTTTATTGAAATTCTCATTTTGATCATTTATTATTTTCCTGATATATTTTCATTCTCTCTCTCTGTTTTCCTTTAGTACTTGGAATGTATTGAAGATCCCTTTTAAAAGTCTTTGTCTGGTATGTACAAAGAATTCCTCTGATGGTTTCTGTTGTATTTTCTTGTTCCTTTGGATGGCTTGCCATTTCCTGCTTTTGGTTTGACTTGTAATCTGCTTGCACACTGTAAACTTTTATTTTAAGTGTCAACACTTCAATTTCTTACCTTTGCTGTCTGTTCTTCAGTGTGTATCCAGTTGGTGATGTGACAGTGATTTCCTTGATTGCTGATAGCTAACAAAACAGCCTAAAGCAAAAATGTCTCTCAAACTCTTTTAAGTTGGCTCTGTGTCGACTAATTCCCTCCTTCAGAATTAGTCCTCTTATGAGAAGATCAGCCTGAATCTAAATTGCTGTGAGCTCTCTGTCGTTTCTGAGCATGTGTCCTGTCATGCACTTGGGGGTGGCCATTATACATTCATCCTTTTAAACATATCTGAATGGCCCCTCTGTCCCATTGGAATAGACTTTTCTCCCCTTCATGTGTTCTATGGCATGTTTTGAAACCAGTAATACATGTCCCAGGCTGCTTCCACTGGATTGCTACTAACATTGCTTTGCCTCATTGAAAAGTGCTTTGGCCTGCTGGAAAGTTCTGCAAGGCGAAGTAGAGACAATTTTTCTAGTTCAGTCCTTCATTCTGCCACCTGATAGCATGGCACTGACATAAAGCATGGCAGTACACACAAAGGGGTAACTCTGCTCCACCTGGAAAAGGTCCAAGGATCCACACTGAGAGTGTAGGTCAGTAGAACACCATGTAGGAAAGGTGCTGAGGAAGGGAGTAGAGAGGGTGTCATGAGATTCCCTTTGCTTTCTTAAACTATATTTTCTTGAAAGAGTAATTTCTTTGTTACTGCCCCTCTCTAAAACATTTCTGGAGCTCTAAGGATCACAGCTCTGCCAGATGTTACTAGATGTTTAAATGTTCTGTGCGATTATAGGACTCAGGAGCATCCTACACTTCCATGTAAGGTAAGAGGCCAGAATATGTTTCTAAACACTGTGTGGAATAGACCTTTTCTATGGAGTAAAAAATTGAAAAAGTAATAAATATAAGCCCTTCTGCCAATATTTTGCCCATGTTTACCTCTCATCATGAATAACAGCTCTGTGCTTAGTGGCAGAGGTGAGGTTAGTTAAGACTGGGCAGCTGAGCTGCTTTCCTCAGCTTAAGGACCACCTCCATGGAAGACCATCTACCCTACTCCATTCAGCTGA
Source organism: Cabassous unicinctus (assembly GCA_029593785.1). Taxonomy (NCBI): domain Eukaryota; kingdom Metazoa; phylum Chordata; class Mammalia; order Cingulata; family Chlamyphoridae; genus Cabassous; species Cabassous unicinctus. The sequence goes on from JAQZBX010108031.1 coordinate 2,147, forward strand.
GGGAGCCTGTCCAGCACCTCTTAACAATTCCAGTGGCTACTTTTTGCTTTCTGGACTCTCATGTAAAAGAGAAGATAGATATTCAGTGTTGCTCTGGAAGGCAGAGATTCTAACAATGTGGGATATTGCCAATGCATTATTTTATGAATAAGAAGTTCTTTGCAATAATTCCTGACATTCAACTGAAAAGAAGGCTTTTTCACAATGCAGTGAATGCGCCTCATTTTAGTTACTACAGCAGATGTCCCATTTCTGTTGGGTGTCTTGTCAGGGCCCACGCTCTTTGGGATTTGGACATAGATCTTTCCTTCCCATGTTTAGGAATTGTTGAGTTATTTAACAACTTGGGGACATGTTTCCTCAAGGTCGAATGACATAGAAGTTGATTGTCATAAGTTAATTATCCATGGGGCTTTACTCAATAATTGCAGATGGATTGGCAGGAGGAAACATTATGATGTGTTAGGACTTGTTTATTCTTCCGTATGGAATACAATTCCCAAATATACCATATGGTTGAGTCCTCGGCTCCTTCAAATGTTTGTTCAAATGTCAACATCTCAATAAGACCTCTTTTACCACATTACATAAACACATAAATACATACTTCTATCTCTAACAGCACTCAATACACTTTCGATGGGTAATTTTTAATCTATAGTCTTATTGCTTGTCTCAGATGCAATGCATTGCAAGTAAAAGTTATTTTTAGACCAAAAAATGTAATGTAAGTATCCATGAGTAGGATGCCTGAATGGTATTTTTGTTTGTTATTTTCACCTCCTCTTCTCTAAGGCCTAGCAATGTACATGGAAAATAATACTACTCAATATATATGTTCGATAATAAACTCATTCATAGAATGTATGGGAAAATAATAATATTATTTCACATTCTTCCTTGATATGAATCTTTACAGAAACATTGTATAAATCCAGAGAAGTCAGATTTGGATTTGAGAACATTGTTGGACTTACTCTGTGCATAACTGTCAATTATCTGGAACTGCATGCACAGGAATGAGGCAGTGCCTTGAGGAATACATAGCAGGACTTAAAGATGATGGTTACTGCATCAGCCACATGTGTCCTGTTTGTCCCGTTTGAGTAGAAATCTGACTAAACAAGCTTGCAGCTGAAATCTTCTAATATTTATGAAAGGAGCAAGGCAGGTATGAGTAAATCAGTCAGACTTGTTATGAGGAATCTCCAGCTTATCAGAATTTATATTGGTGGACTACCCCGTAAAGGTAAGAGGAATCCTGAAAGAGAAAGTGTTGCCTGGAAAATATCTCATTAGGAAAACGCTTAAATTGATGCATGTCTAAAAGTCAAGAGATTGATGTTCATGACCTTTCAGAAGGGCCTCTGGCTGAACTGTTGATTTTTTAGAGGTTTCTTTGAACACCACCTGATCTTGGCATTAACAAACCCGGATTCTTGTCTGGGAGCTCATGATTGGTGCCCTCTGCCTATATAATGACAGGTTCTGGGAGGTGGGAGGTAGCGTCTAACCTCCACCTGGGATCTCAGCTTTCCTGCTTGTGCTCCTGCTCTGCCCTTCGCCACAATGAAGCTCTTGGCACAGCTCATACTGGTTGGAGTTTTCACCATCCTGATGTCTGGTAGTAAGTAAAGACTATTATGTCAAATTAAGGTTTGGAGAAAAAATACCTCAAGATGCTTGGGTGGGCTATGAGTGAGTAGGCCAAATGCTGACAATTTTTGGTCCCAGAAATATTCCCAACGTCTATCACTTATTTAACTGACCATTCCAAATGGAGTTGATTCCACCTATATGCTTTCTTATTTCATTTAGATCCTCTCTCTGTTCTGTGCTCATTGTTAATCTTGCATACTGTGGGAACCCAGCTTAATTGTTGTCAGTGTCAGTAAAATCTGTTTTGGAGTGTGATCAGGGTACTTACTTTTAGGAATGAAAAATGTAATCATGTCAAGCTTTTTAATGCCTATGTAGGATTGTATATGATCTGTGAATTTTTTCTTCCTCAACTTGTGCTGTATAGACTAAGAGGTCTTCAATTATGCAAGCTTATTTGTCTGTGTCCTTTTCTCCCTGGTCATTATCACAAATCTGACTTCATGTTCTTACTCTTCCAGAGCACACAGCAGCTGCTCCTTCTTGGACTGGTGAGTCTCCACTTGCACTCCATCTCCTTCCTGGAGGGACTGTTTTCCATGCCCCACCTCTTTTCAAAATGTCTCCGTGTGACATTATCACAAAGCTGACATTATTATCTCCCTGGTCATTATCACAAATCTGACTTCATGTTCTTACTCTTCCAGAGCACACAATAGCTGCTCCATCTTGGACTGGTGAGTCTCCACTTGCACTCCATCTCCTTCCTGGAGGGACTGTTTTCCATGCCCCACCTCTTTTCAAAATGTCTCCATGTGACATTATCACAAATTTGACATCCTTATCTCCCTGGTCATTATCACAAATCTGACTTCATGTTCTTACTCTTCCAGAGCACACAATAGCTGCTCCATCTGGGACTGGTGAGTCTCCACTTGCTCTCCATCTCCTTCCTGGAGGGACTGTTTTCCATGCCCCACCTCTTTTCAAAATGTCTCCATGTGACATTATCACAAATTTGACATCCTTATCTCCCTGGTCATTATCACAAATCTGACTTCATGTTCTTACTCTTCCAGAGCATACAGCAGCTGCTCCATCTGGGACTGGTGAGTCTCCTTTTGCACTCCATCTCCTTCCTGGAGGGACTGTTTTCCATGCCCCACCTCTTTTCAAAATGTCTCCATGTGAGGGAATTTCCAAGTCATAATGAATCCCCTGGAAAAGTGTTTGTGTTTAGAATACCTTCTTATATCTTTATATTTCATTGTTGATCATGATGTCTATGAAATGGATTTACATGAATTGTGAACTAGTCATTTATTCTTTCCCAGCAGAAAGGAAAGGGAAATGTGGGAAGACATTGTGTTCCGAGAATTTTATGAGATGCATGTGCTATCTTTTTGCTCACCATACTTTAGAGAGTTTAAAAGAGAGTTATTGTGTGGATTGAGGTCAGTTAGTCTCAGCATGAAAGAAGAGGGTGTAATGCCTGATGGTGACATAGAGTTGTGGATAATGAAATGGGCATTAAGACCCATGGTAGGACCATGTGCAACAGCATGTCAGAAAGAAACAGGGCCGTATATTTTGTTCCTTGTAATTCTATATATGCCTTAATTTTAGGCTTAAGTTTGTTTCTTCTCTGTGATCTAAAACCCAAGTTAGTGGACCAAGACTCTATTCATTCTTTTCTTACTTCCAAAGTGTCCTATGCCTTGAGTGTGAGTGTGCTTTCGTTTATGCAGAATTCTTGTTGAAAGTATGAATCTCTCTTCTGTGAGCTTGTGCTGCTTGGGGACTTTTGTCCTAGAGACATAATTTCTCTGACTCCAGTCAGATCTCACACACTGCATCATTAGTGCTACCTGTCAGGTGGGGTCCAGTTTAAATATATTCTTTCAACTGAATAAGGCCTGAGACAGAATTGCTGGTGTGTGGGTATGGAGGCAGAGTAACCCAGTATTGAGCGTTGTTGTGACATTCCTTGTTTTTCAGTAGCTCTTTTGTTAGGTGAAACGAAAAAGAATTCTATGACTTAGCCAAATACCCTTTTGAACATTGGATGCTGACCGAGAATCTCATTTATATTATTGCAAGAATAGTATCAAATTTTCCCAGTCTGTTTAATGTAGCTCATAATTATTGTTGTAGAGACAGAATCTCAGTCAGTATAAATGTTCAGAGAAACATAACTTTGTTAGGCCAGGATCTCAGGGAAGAGACTTTGTTGCAACAAAAGAGGAGATACTATTAATCTAATCTGAGATTGTTCTACTAGATAAAATGCTCTGGTAATGCTTTGCTATATATGTATATATATATGTATATAGATTGATATGATGGCAATTAACTCAAGCATAGGAAAGCAATAAACAGACATATTTATTTCTTTTATTAAACTTTTGTTAATAATTGGGAGAATATGAAATAAGCAAAGGATTGTCTACAACCAGGGGTCCAACTCAGCATCATAATCCTTCAAGATATACATACATATAAGCTCACCAAACCGGGGTATGCACCAACTTTATTGGCCCACATCCAGCCAGAGTCCAGGTTGGATGCAATATATATATATATTTAATTCCTTGTGGTTTTCCAAAGCTGGTTAGTAGATGTGACTGAAGAGCAACCTAAAGCTTGCGTCCTGCTGGCTCCCATTTACTTGCCTGGCTCTTTAAATATTAGCATGTGAGTAGGGATAATTTTTCTTCAGAAGCAAAGTCCACAAATAATGCAATGATGTGTAGAGGTATATATAGAGTATATATATATATATATATATTTTTTTTTTTAATAAGTGTATACTATCAATTAGAGTGAGAAACAAGAATAATGTAATCAGTCAAAAGATTAAATCGATATTGATCAGAGTCACAAAATGACAGAAAAATAAGACAGTCTTACATACAAACTCTCCAATATCTAGCTCACGGCTGGGAAGTCCAGAATCAGCAGCCGATACCAGAGTCTTGACTGAAAACACCTGTGCAGAGCACCCTCTCCCAGGGAGGGACTTCATCTGGCCTGATCAGGGACCCTCCCTTTTATTGAACTCATAATCAATGAACTCCATACTATAGATGCCAACTTGTGAGCACTGTGTCAGTTCCTGAGGAAGTGGCCAGCCTCCTCAAGAAGGAATACAATATGCCCTAAGCAGTACATTCCAAGGTTTCTGTTACAGTCCCCAAGAAAGTGGCCAGCCTTCCCAGAGAGGAGCACAACACTCCCCAGAATGCACCCTATCTGTTCTTATTTGTTACAAAACTTCCCCAATGTTCCCACTATTCTAGTTCTCATCATTCTTCCTAAGATATGAAAAGTGCTGTCTAGCAAGGCATTTGTTTGCTGATTCACAAAGTGTCCTGCATGATGTTTCACTTTTAGGTTTGAGCATTCCTTACTAAACTTTTTCCCAATTCAGAAAAACAGGTTATTCTTAATATTTGTACACTTAATCTTTTTTCTACTCTCCTGTAGAATTTCTCCCTCTATAAACATGCCTGCATTTTGCAGTGGAAAATATTCAATCATGAGCTATTCTGTGGGTGGATTCCAGAACACAATGCTTGGCATGCTCTTTCTGCCTCTGGCTAGGATTCTCTGAGATTGTGGCAACTAGGTGTTTGGAACTTCTGTACTCATCCTTGAGATATTGAGGATGCTTTCTGTTCTACCAGTCTTGATGTTATAGGAGACAAACCTCAGATATTTTCTCTCCCAGTACTTTCAGGGCTAGGTTGGGAAAAACAATAAGAAAACGGCCAGGACAAGGGCAAGTTGAAGGATCAGAGAGTTGATGACAGCTTTGCCGAGAACAATTTAGACTGAAGAATGCAGGTCCAGGCATGTGTGGTGGAAGTTTTGTTCCTTAAAAAAGAGTGAGTTTCTCACCTGGAACTTTTCTTTCTACTTTTAGCTGACCCTGCACACACCACCGATGCAGCTCAGTTTACCGGCCGTACTGCCTCCTCTACCACTGCTGCTCCCACAGCCACTGCTTCCACCAAGACCAGAGCTGCTACTAACAGGCAATCTGGTAAGAGTCCCTCATTCTAAAGTTTCCTGTATCTGACTCTGGAATATTTAGGTTCTCTCATTTAAGTGTAGAATGTTTTGATGTGGGATTGTGGTTGGAGAATAAGAAGTAATAATAAAATCCCTGTTTTCTTTTTATCACTTTTTAAATCCTTGTGGTTTTCCAAATCTGGTTAGTAGATGTGACAGAAGAGCAACATAAAGCTTGCATCCTGCTGGCTCCCATTTACTTGCATGGCTCTTTAAATATTGGCATGTGAGTAGGGATAATTTTTCTTCAGTAGCAAAGTCCAAAAATAATGCAACGATGTATATAGGTAGTGTGTGGGTTAGCCCTAATCATCATTTCTTTTATACTTGAGAAATGTTTACATAAAGAAAAATAGCTTTATATTGGGTCCCCCATGGGTGAAATTGTTTGAAGATTCTTAAGGGTATTTCTGGTAATTTTTAAATTCATGGACTGTCAATACAGTCTTCCCATTGTATATTTATCCATCCCCTTAACTTCCATATCCATCACTGCAAAATTTGTTGATTTAAATATATATCAGGATTGTGCTATAGTTTACACATATGAAATATAATTTTAATGTTACAGCCCTTCTCTGAAGCAAAAATTACCAGAAAAAGAAATAAAGAGCTAGAAACTTGTCTTTGAATACATGGGATATAAGAAAAGGGGCTTGGGATTGAATTAATGCACTCTTAGTTTCCAAGGTGGCTCTTCCAAACATTAATTTGAAGTATAGCAGTATCTGGATGCTTGCTTGTCACCTGGTACCTGCAGCTGATCTAAGCAGCCCATGGCAGACAAGTTGGCCTCTTTTGCTTTCTCAGAAGAAGGGTGGATTACTTTCTGTTGTACTGCATAAAATCAGAATAATTGCTGCATTCATTTTCTTACTTCAGCATTCAGTCAGACTAGGTACTTATCCACTACTGTATCTTCTAAATTTTTGGACATAATTTGATCATAGTGGATCTTTCCTATAATCTCAATGCTAGGAACCTAATCCCAGTTCCCTTTGATTCCATTGAGTTAGTGGCAGTTGACACTTGTTACTCCCATGTACATGCTAAGGAAACACATTTCAGTTTCTTTTATTGTCACCCTCTTGACAATATGTTTCTTATTTTGCAGCTGGGACAACAGGGTATTAGACTTTTCCTTTCACACTTTTCTGAGATGGATTCATCCTCATACCTAGACTGGACCGATCGCAATTTCTCCAGCTGGACCAGAATGTGCCCTCCTTTTATTTCATTTGATTGTCTACCTTGCCCCCAATATGTCTCCCATTCTCAACCAGTTTACCAGTCCTCAAATAAAGAATAACCATGAGCAGAAATTAAATTGGATGTTGTTTCTCCTTTTTGAAATAGTAGAAAAAAAGAAAACAAACATGCTTGTGGTTATACTTTTGGAAGTTGCAGTAATCACAGAAATTCCATGGAAAATTCAGTAATATGGGGAGCAAAACAGTTTTATGGTTATAAAAGTTTTGGCATTTGTTATGATTAGGTTTATGTGTAAACTTGGTTTGCCTGTAGTCCTCAGTTATCAGACTGTAATCTAGATGTTGCTCTGATGAGATTTCGTAGATAGATTAAGCCCAGTTGTCAGAATCTCCTTATTACCTCCCTCATCTGTGGATTAAGAGACATGGTAGGAAAGGCCATGTGCAACCATGAGAATTGCTTCTCGCTAGGTGAGTACTGAAGAAAAGGAAAACCACATTCCTGGAGTGATTACAGAGCCTAATGTGACCATCAAGGACTTGAATTATATTCAGATAATGATTCTCAACACATTCTCTTTCATTTCACCTTTTGTCCTGTGCAGACAAATTGTGGTTCCTGGATAATACTTGTGAATTTTCCTAAACTTTATCAGATGGTGAATGCATTTGCAGCTTTATTACATTCATGATTTTGTTGAGGAAGCCAATTATCACATTCCCAACTATTCAGTATGCAGCTATTGATCCAGCAAACGCTATTTTTTTTCCAAATTCTGTGACCAAACAACACTATGCTTAGAGCTTCTGGCTGATAAGGTCATATATGCCGTCACTTTCCTGCCTTAGTTGCATATCAATTCTCTAGCACTCTACCATAATTATCTTCACAGTTACCTTGATTGCCTATTTGTTCCACAAGACATCATGCTAGTCATTTCACTGATGTTATTATTCTGATATTATCTTAAGAGTAATAATTGGAACTACTTGAGACATGTTTGAAACACATTTGTGTGTTAGTGGGTGGAAAACAAATTCAACAAAAGTCCAGGACCCTTTGCCTCAGTGAAATTTCTAGGGCCCAGTGGTGTGGGTCATGTTGAGATATACCTTCTAAGATGATGGATAAGTGGTCGCATCCAGCCCCTCCTAAAACCAAAAAGGGGCACCAAACCTGGTCGGTGTATATGGATTTTTTTTTTTTTTTTTTTTGGATTCAGGCAATCAGCCAACAAATTTTTTATTCATATATATACACACACACACTATACATATATATTTGTATAATTTCAATAGAATTTGGGAGAGATAACCCAAGTACATCATTAGCGATTTTTTATTTTTTATTTATTTTATTTATTTTTATTTGTAAAATGATATATAATACATATGCATATATGTGCATTTGTTTACATAAATGTTATTTGTTATATATATATGTATACATTTTATAAAGGTGCCTAGATTACCCAAATATTACTAAGAAACTACAGGGATTCCCATGCTCCCCGCCGCCCACACCCCCAACACCACCCCACACAACCATTCCCCATCCACG
>JAQZBX010108032.1:0-10592 GCA_029593785.1 Cabassous unicinctus
AGAAGAGATAAATGTAAAGTAACAACATTATAGTATATGAACAATAATTATTCAGTGCAACTGGCAAATTATTCCTGTGATCAGTATTCTGTAATTTTTTTCATAAAAAATAAATACTTGCTTTTAATTGAGGGGAACTGGAGAAGAGATACATTTTTAGACAATTCATGTTTCTTTAACCCTTCCTTATTTATACTCTTTAATTAAAATAATCTATCTGGATCAATAATGATTTAGCATGACTACAGTTGAACAAGATTTTGAGTTTTTCTGCCTCATAAAATTATGAGTTGACAAACTTTTATCTACTGTAATTCATTCCAATAAAATGTGAAGAATTCCCAAGTAGGAATTTGATTATCTAGAAAGAATTGTGACCTAAATGGAAATTAAATAACTAAACCAATAATTTACTTCATTCTTAGAGATGATTATGTCCAATGGTTAGAGCTGTAATTTAAAATTTAGAATTATGTCATAATTAATTTCTATTATATTTGAATTATTATTTACACTTATAAATGTTTGTTGCTATGCTACCTATTTTTTATAATTGTTTATATTAAATCTAACCTGGCCTTGCACTCTCGTTTAAAATTTGTAATTTCTTTCAAGCTATTTTTCCATTCATTTCACAATTTTACAATAAAGGACTTTTTAATAGCTAAAAAAAAAAGCCATTGATTATACACTTTGGCTAGATCATATGGTATGTGAACATATCTCAATAAAAGTGCTTAATAAACAAATAAATAACTGTGCAAGAATAGCCAGAAATAGCAGCTATATACAGCAAGGGAAACAGAGAGATTGCAAGGTGAGGTATTTTCTATTTGTTTATCTGTTTATTATTATTATTATTGAAATAATGAAAATGCTTTTAATAATGATTGAAGTGATAAATGCACAACTATGTGATTATACCAAATACCACTGATTGCATACTTTGGATAAATTATACACTTTATCAGTAAATATCAATAAAATTGATTTAATTTTTAAAAAGACCTAAATAAATGAAAGGATATTCTGTGGTCATGGATTAGAAGACTAAATATCATTAAGATGTCAATACTACCCAAAGCAATTTATAGATTCAATGCAATCCCAATCAAAATTGCAACAACTTTCTTTGCAGAAATGGAAAAGCCAATCATCAAATTTATGTGGAGGGGTAACGGGCCTTGAATAAAAAAAGCTACCTTGAAAAAGAAGAATGAAGTTGTAGGACTTACACTACCTGATCTTAAAAATGTATTATAAACCCACAGTAAACAAAACAGCATGGTACTGGTACAAGGACAGACCTATAGACCAACTGAATAGAATTGAGAGCTCAGAAATCAACTCTCACATTTATCGCCAACTGATTTTTGACAAGGTTGCAAAGACTACTCAATTGGGAAAGAACAGTCTCATCAACAAAAGGTGACGGGAAAACTGGGTTTCTCTCTGCAAAAAAATAGGAAGGAGGAGGACCCCTACCTCACACCATATACAAAAATAAACTCAAAATGATCAAAGATCTAATTATAAGGGCTAGCACTATCAAATTCTTAGAAGAAAACATGGGGAAGCATCTTTAGGACCTGGTGTTAGGAAACGGTTTCTTAGAATTTACACCAAAGCACAAGCAGGAAAAGAAAAGATGGATAAATGGGACCTTATAAAATAAAAATAAAAATAAAATAAAAAACTTTTGTTCCTCAAAGAACTTTATCATGAAAATAAAAAGACAACCTACACAATGGGGAAAAAATTTAAAAACCACATATCTGATTAAGGATTAATATCCAGTAAATATAATGAAATGTTTTAACAAGACAAACACCCAGTTTAAAACTGGGCAAAAGACTTGAACATACATCTTTCCAAAGAACATATAAAAATGGCCAGAAAAAACACTAAAAGAAGTTCAACACCATTAGCCATTAGGGAAATGCAAATCAAAACCACAGCGAATGTGAATATTCTCGCTGTCCTGAGTTTGGGTAGCCTAAACATTTGCTATATTAGAAACCATGCATGTGTCCCCAGACATAGTTTTCCTCCCTAGATCTGGTTTTTAGAATGCTGGTTGATAAACTAAGCCTGATTTATTATATGACCATCCTGTATGGGAAAAGTCTGTAACTCTAGGTATCTTTGGTCAACCTTAAGAGATATAGCAGGGGGACGGATGTGGCTCAAATAGTTGGGCGTCCGTCTCCCATATGGAGGGACCTGGGTTCGATCCCCGGGACCTTCCAGTAAAAATTTAAAAAAGGAAAAGTATAGAAGGTGTGTGGGCCACCAGGCCCCACAGCGGGTGTGCCGCCAGGCCCTGCAAATGGGTGTGCCACCAGGCCCCATGAGTGGGTGAGCCCCCAGGCCCTGCGCACGAGTGCGCCGCCAGGCCCCATGCGTGGGTGTGCTGCCAGGTCCCGTGAGTGGGTGAGCCGTCAGGCCCTGTGAGCCATGCAGCAAGATGATGAAATAACAGGAGAGTGACACAAGAGAGAGCCAAGACGAGACGCGCTGAAAAACCAGGAACTAAGGTGGCACAGGCGGTAGGATGCCTCTCTTCCACGTCGAAGATTCCAAGGATCGAATCCCAGTGAAGACAGGAGAAGGATGAGAAGAGAGGGCAGGAAACAGACACAGAGAGTTGCCTAGCAAATGGACACAAAAACAGCAAAAACGGGGGGTGGGGGGTTAAAAATGGATAAAAATAAATAAATTCTTTATTTTAAAGAATAAATAAATTCTTCTTTTTTAAAAAGAAAAATTTAAAAAAATTTTTAAAAATAAATAAATTCTTTAAAAATGTATAGGGGAGTAAGATACAGATGATAGTTAGTAGTAAAACTTTGATGATGCTGTTTCATAATTTGTTAACAAATGTTTCACAACATTGCAGAGTATTCGTGGTGGGGTGATGTGTGGGAACCCTGTATGATGTTATGCATGTTTGTTTGGTAAGTTCACAATGTTTACTGAACACTATTGTTTATGTATGTTCATGTATGAATGATATACTTCAATAAATTGTTTTTAGAAAAAAAAACACAACGACGAGATACCATTTCACACCCATTCGAATGGCTGTTATTTAAAAAACAGAAAATAATAAGTGTTGGAGAGGATGAGGAGAAATAGGAACACTCATTCATTGCTGGTAGGAATGTAAAATGTTGTAGCTACTGTGGAAGACAGTTTGGCATTTCCTTAGAAAGCTAAGCATAGAACTACCATATGACCTGGTAATCCCACTACTAATTATATACCCAAAACAATTGAAAGCAGGGTCTCAAACAGATATTTGCACATAGATGGTCATAACAGCATTATTCACAATTTCCAAAAGATGGAAGCAACCCAAGTGTTCATCAACCAATAAATGGATAAATAAAATGTGGTATATTCAGACAATGAAATATTATTCAATCAAAAAAAGGAATGAAGTTTTGATACATGAGACAACATGTATAAACCTTGAAGACATCTTGTTGAGTAAAATAAGCCAGAAGCAAAAGGACAAATATTGTATGATCTTACTGATTTGAAACAATTAGAGATAGCAAACTCATAGTGCCAGAATTTAGTATATAGGTTACCAAGAGATGGGGTAGGGATAGGGAACGAGAAGTTAAGGCTTAAAATGTAAAATTACTGTTTGGAATGATGGAAATATTTGGTAATGGATGGTGGTAATTGTAGCACAACATTATGAACACAATTAACAGTACTGCTTTATATCTGAATATGATTAAAAGGGGGAAATAGTAGATTGTACTATATGGTAAAAGAATAAAATTCTTTTTAAAAATCCATGGAACTGCAGTACACAACAGTAAACCTTATGTTAAACTATGGACTTTAATAGTACAATTACAAACGTGCTAACATCAATTGTAGCAAATGTTCCACAGCAATGCAAGGTGTTGGTAGTGGGGTGGTATATGGGAATCCAATATTTTATGCATGATTGTTCTGTAAACCCACATCTTCTCTAATAGAGAAAAAAATGTCAGCAAGCATTGATCCCAAAATAGAGAAATCCACTACGCACTACTACTCTCGGGTAGTGAAACCTTGGAGGAAAATGATAGTGTGTGGTGTATGGCATATGGTGTATGGTGTATGGTATGTGTTGTGTATATGTTTGTATGAGAAAGAGAGAGAGAGAGATAGAGAGAGAGAGAGAAATTTGAAAAGCAAGGCACAGCAAGCTGGAATCTAGGGACCCAGTGAAGGGCACCCTAGTTGAGAACAACACTGAAGGAATTGAGTTGCATTCTTTCAAGACATTTGGTCTAATGTGGAACTAGAACAGGAGACCTTCCTGGAGTATGGAACAGCTGAGCCAGTCAACGATGGATGCAATGGGATCAGAGTTGTGTGTATGTGTCACCAAGAAGATACAGAACACAGCAACACCAACAGCACAAGCAGCACTAGTCAACTACCTGGCTGATGTCAGGGCTCTTCCTCTCTTGGGAGAGGGCATCCAGAGGACTTCCCTTTTGAACTGCATTAATTCGTAACGTTCGTAGATAATCCATGGAAGCCAGGAAGCTCAGTGTGTGATGTTAGATTTGCTGCCAATTTAGCACATGAAAGAATAAAAGAAATATAACATAAATTACACCTAAAACTATTATGGAGCAATTCATGCCTAATATCCCTAAGTGAAAGATCATGTCATTCTCTGCCATTTTCTACTTATGTGACCTTAAGTGTCATAGCACTCTGAGCCGCAGTCTTCTTATCTGCAAAATAGGGCTATCCACTTGGGTAAGAGGATTAAATAAAGTGGCAAATGTAGAATCGTTTGTCACAGTACTTGGCAAATGATAGACACTCAGTAAATGTTAAGTGAATCTTAATCTACATCAAAATAAGGAAAAGTATCTCTCTCTACATAGTTTAACAGGAGAAGACACTTTTCTGTCTGGCACTCCCTGGTATTCTAATTGGAGATCAAGGGACAGTTGGTCTTCACCATCCCATTCCTCCTTCATACTTGTCATAATAAGAGGGCTGAGGTTCAGACTTCATTAATAACCATTTCCTGCTCAATTCTTTCATGGGACGATCACTTGCAAATTGGGGAATGATTATATGTGAGGATCTACCTGTACAGTAAGGGGAAATTATATGATTAGAGAGTATATCACCTTGCAGAACAAAATCCCTTGACTAGTCTGGTGTGTTTCTTATATATTCCAATTATTAAAATATAAAGTTTGTACCTAACTGTTAAAAAATGTCTTTTCAAATGCAGTAGTAGTTTTACTTTTTTACATATGCATGGTTACGGCCCTAATTTTCAATGAATGAGGTAATTCTTCTAGTGATTGGTGTAGTTTTTTTCTTCATATTAAACTGTTAACCTTAGGATACTTTTAGGTGGAATGAGTTAGGTGGGTGAAATCATTTCCAGTATTAAGTGCAATATTTCTTCTGTAATGTTACTATACGTTATATATTAAGTGCCATCCTCACTAGAAGTAGAACATATTCAAAAGTTAAGTAGAATATGCAGAATACATGGTTTGCAGGTAACATTCCTGTACTTTATTAAGGAAATGAGAACTAATAGTTAATTAGAAATTAAAGAAACAAAGATATATTAATTCTAGTTTGACTGACATAAATATTTTAATGCAGTACAGATAAAGACATCACCATATGTTTTATTAACACATGCATAGTTTATTCATTGACACACTGAAAACTCACTATTTCTCTTTGCTTCCCATTTCTTAACAATTTTATATAAATATGCTCTCTCCTCTCATGCTGACTCTGAGAGCTGCTCTTCTACCCTTTCTTAAAAAAGTATTCAAATGTAGTTATGAGCCTGGACTTGGAGCCAGAATGCCTAGGTTTCTATACCTGCTGCCCACTTACTAGCTGTGTCACTTTAGATAAGCCAATAACCTGTCCGTGCTTCAGTTTTTCATCTGTAAAATGTAGATAGTAATGTATCTAACGCATAAAGTTGATGTGCCCAGCACACAGTAAGTGCCATGTGTCAGCTATTGAAGAGTAGAGCCTTGTTGATCTTCAAATTAGGACACTGGCACCAATAACAGTATGCAGAGTATTTCCATAGGGCCACAAGTGTGGATAGTCTTAAGGAAATCAATTTCCAGATCCTTACTTCGATACAAATGATTTCCTAAAGCTCAGCTGTCCAAGAAACTGCTGGTCTCAACTACAGTTTGTCCTTGCATAATCCTCATTCTTCCATTTTACATAAGAAAGGCATTACTTTTATGCTCCAAGGTGTAAAAATCCTCCATAGCCTCAAACCAAGGGACAACACCACAAGAAACTATAAGTGGTCCCTCACCAATCTATACCATTAATATGTATTTTCCAAATATATTTTATTTTTTATGTTTAATAAGTATCAAAAATGGTAATATATTCATCCTGCTTTGAAAAATTATGCACTAATACAATAAAAACTCAATTTTGAGGACAGTTTTCAATACTTCTAACCTGACAGTCACAGCAAATTTTTAAAAACTCAATTGGCCATTATTGCAGAGAAGTATGATAGAATGGCTTATAAAAGGCTTCCAAGCAAAAAGTATATGACATAAAGGTAAAATTTTGTGGAAGAAATGGAATGGAAATATTAGTTCAAAGAGGAAAAAAATTATGTATATATTTCCAACTGTTGAAGAAGAGCTTGTTAATGTTTTAAAATAGAATATGGTGGGTATAAAATCTGAATAGTATTCAGTTATGGGGCCAGAAAAAGAGACCAATGAACATGGGACATCTTGTCATGCCTGAAAACAAGGAATCTATTAAAGACAAGTGGGGCATGTAAAAAAAGATGACAAATTGAAGGGAATTTCATTGGTCAAAGATGGGACACTCTGAATAGAAAAAAATTAGTGCATAAGACTGAAACACATCAAATATATAAAAATCTATGAATACTTAAAAATGTTAAAATAAAAATTTAAAACTTCATTATCCTTTGATGATTGCTAGGGCTCTGACTTATTGTTCTGAAAAATGATGAATATACTTTTCCTGTTTTTTAAATATATTTTTTAACAAATCAGTTTTATTGATACTTATTAATAAAACATAAATCCATCCAAAGCACACAATCAATGGTATTTGGTATAATCACATAGATGTGCATTCATCACTGTATTAGTCAGCCAAAGGGGTGCTGATGCAAAATACCAGAAATCTATTGGCTTTTATAAAGGGTATTTATTTAGGGTAGAAGCCCACAGTTACCAGGCCATAAAGCATAAGTTACTTTCCTCACCAAAGTTTATTGCCACATGTTGGAGCAAGATTGCTGCTAATGTCTGCCAGGGTTCAGGCTTCCTGGGTTCCTCTCTTTCCAAGGCTCAGGCTTGCTTCACTGAATAGCTAGTCTCTTTTCCAGGGGCCTTCTCTCCTTCCAAAATCAAAACTCCAACTCTGTCTTTTGCCATGTCTTTTATCGTTGAGACCCCACCCACCAAGAGGTAGGGCTCAACACCCTACTGATGTGGCTGAATCAAAGCCCTAATCATAACTTAATCACGTCAGAGGAACAGACCAGTTTACAAGCATAATCCATATCTATTTCTGGAATTCATAACTATATCAAACTGCCACAATCACTTCTATCATTAGTAGAGCATTTTCATTATTCCAGTAATAATAATAATAAGCAAAAAACAAACAAGCAAAAAAAGTCATCACTTCTCAATCTCTATGCTTCCCCTGCTGTACAAAGCTACTGTTTCCATCTCCTTAGTGTATTTGTATTTTGTAAAAAGTTTTATATATTCAATATCATCCATATTTGTATTTCACATGATGTTTCACTATGTTATACAGTCCCATGTTACATTTTCAGTTTCCTTTCTAGTAATATACATGACCTTAGACTTTTCCTTTCAACCACTGTCATACCCATATAATAGCACTGCTAGTTACAAACAGCATGATATGCTTTCACCATTTTTATTCATTTCCAAAGATTTACAAACAACCTTTTTACCAATTCTGAACAGATTAAGGCTCAGCTTTCCATTCTCTACCCTACTTTTATTTTCTAGTGACCTATATTCTAATTATTAACTCCACAATATATTTAGTTTTTAATAGTGCAATCATACAGTATCTGTCCTTTTGTGTTTGGTTTGCTTCACTCAACATAATGTCCCCCAGGTTCATCCTTGTTGCCATAGATGCTTCACAACTTCATGCTTCACAACTTCATTTATTCTTACAGCTGTATAATATTCCATTGTGTGTATACACCATAGTTTGTTTATCCATTCATGGTTGATGGATACCTGGGTTGTTTCCATCTTTTGGCAATTGTGAATAATGCTGCTATGAACATCAGTGTGCAAATATCTGTTCATGTCTCTGCTCTCACTTCTTCTGGGTATATACCTAATAATGGTATTGCTGGGTCACATGGCAAGTCTCTATCCAACTCCCTTAAGAACTGCCAAACAGTCCTCTACAGTGGCTGTACTATTCTACATTCCTACAAACAGTGAATAAGCGTTCCTCTGTCCACAACCTCTCCAACATTTACAGTTTTCTGACTTTTTAATAAAGGCCATTCCAATAAGTGTGAAATTATATCTCATTGTAGTTTTGATCAGCATTTCCCTAATTGCTAGTGATGTTGAACATTTTTTCATGTGTTTTTTTTGCCAGTATTTCTTCTTCGGGCAGAAAGAATTATCTTTTCAAGTCTTTTGCCCATTTTTTAATTGGATTTTTTTTTTATTGCTAAGTTGTAGTATCTCTTTATATATCATGGATATTAAACTCTTATCAGATACGTGATTTCCGAATATTTTCTCCCATTGATTTGGCTGCCTTTCACCCTTTTGACAAATCCTTTGAGGTGTAAAAGTTTTCTATTTTGAGGAGGTCCCATTTATCTATTTTTTTTCTTTTGTTGCTTATGCTTTGGGTATAAGGTTTAAGAAACTACTGCCTACTACAAGATCTTAAAGATGATTTTTCACATTTTCTTCTAGGAGATTTATTGTTGTAGATTTTATATTTAGGTCCTTGATCCATTTTGAGTTAACTTTTGTATAAGGTGTGAGATAGGGGTCCTCTTTCTTTCTTTTGGATATGACTATCCAGTTCTCCCAGCACCATTTGTTGCACAGACTGTTCTAGCCGAGCTGGGAGGGCTTGACAGTCTTGTCAAAAATCACTTGACAGGAGGTGGAGTGGACATCACCATCCCAGTCCCCTCAGGACTGGCGGAAGAGCTATGGACTAGAGTGGACTTACTGGTATTCTGTTGTAGACATATTGTGATTCAAGCAATGGAAGAAATTATAAAAGTGAGGTGGAGCCAGTGGCCACTAGACGCTTTTGGGGCAGGGAGGGGAATTGCGTAGTAATACAGGGGCTTTTTCGGGACTTGGGGGTTGTCCTGAGTGACGTTGCGGCGATGGATATAGGCCATTTTACATCAGCATATACCATGCAGAACTGTGTGGGACAGAGTGTGGTCTACGATGTGAACTGTGGTCTATGCTTAGTGGCAAAGCCGCAGGATGTGTATATCCATTGCAGGTGATGTGCCACACTAATGAAAGATGTTTATGTGGGAGGTTGTGGGAGGTGTGGGAGGTGGGGAACATGGGAATCCCTGTAATTTTTGTGTAACAATTAGGTAATCTAAGCACCTTTAAAAAGATATATATATATAAAAAAATAACATTTATGTAAGCAAATGCACATATATGCATATATATTTATATATCATTTTACAAATATTGGTTTGTATTGTGAAAAATTTGATTTTTACCCACAATAAAAATTAAAAAAAATAATTTAAAAAATCACTTGACTGTAGATGTGAGGGTCTGTATTAGTCAGGCAAAGGGGTGCTGATACAAAGTACCAGAAATCTGCTGGTTTTTATAAAGGGTTATTTATTTGGGGTAAAAGCTCACAGTTACAAGGCCCTAAAGAACCCAACTCAAGGTATCATAAGAGGTATTTTCTCACACAAAGTCTGTTGCCATGTGTTAACGCAAGATGGCGGGCGATATCTGTGAAAGTTTAGCCTTCCTCTTTCCTCTTAAGGTTCCATGGTCCCAGAGCCTTCTGATCTCAGCTGTAGGTTAGAGGGCGCGTTTCTTTCCAGGCTTACCTGCTCTGTTCTCTTCATAAGGTCATCTGTAAACTATCAGGCGAATGGCTTATCTCTCTTTCCAGGGCCGCAGGATTCTCTTCCATGTCTATGGAGCTCCCTTCCTCTTTTCTTGCATATCTGCTTCTTCTGTTTCCTTATTAAGCATCTGTTTATATAGCCCACCAAGGGGGCAGGGACTCAACCCTGCATGCCCTAATGATGTAGTCAAATCAAAGCCCTAATCTTAACATAAATTAATCATGGCATCTCAGCTGAATCTAATACAATCAAAGGGTATCACGCCCAGAGGAACAGACCAGTTTAAAAACAATCTCTCTTTTTGGAATTCAAAAAATAATCTCAAACTGCCACAGGGTCTATTTCTGAGGTTCCATTGGTCAATCTGTCTTTATGCCACTACCATGCTGGTTTTTTTTTTTTGTTTGTTTGTTTTTTTTTT
>JAQZBX010108033.1:0-10591 GCA_029593785.1 Cabassous unicinctus
CCTCAGCCAATGGCATCCAAGGCCCACACAGGTGAGTTCACACCTCAGCCAACGGCGTCCAAGGCCCACACAGGTGGGCCCAGCCTCAGCCAACGGCGTCCAAGGCCCACACTGGTGGGCCCACGCCCGCAGGACCAGGGCTTAGGACAGACCGTGTCTTTCTGAAGGACGCACATCACCCCCCACGCTGACCTCATGGCCACCAGCCACGTGGACGGCCCAGCCCAGCCCTGACATCTCGGCCCCCCGCGCGGCCTGCCCGTGCCATCCTCCCTCGCGTCCAGCCTGCTCGCCCAGCCCTGGCCCCTCGTGGCCGCCCCCGAGGTCCCTGCCAGCCGGTCAACCTGGCCTGCCCTGCCCCACGGCTGGCCGGGGGGACGCAGGCTCCCGGGGTCGTTATGGGGGGGGGTGTCCCCCAAAAGAACACCCTCGCGCCCCGGCCTCCGTGCCCCTGAACGGGGTGTCGTGTGAGGACGTGGTTCGCTGAGACGGGGCCATGTGGGAGCAGGGTGGGCCCTGAGCCTCTACGACCAGTAGAGCTCGCGGCCGTGTGGAGACGGGGCCGGGGCTGCAGCCACAGGCCGTGGGGCACCGGGCGCCCGGGGGCAGAAGGACCCTCCCCAGGGCTCGGCGGCCGCGGCTCCGCCAGCACCAAGATTTCAGACTTCCGGCCTCCAGGATAGTGAGAACACGTCCCCGTTGTTCGAAGGCCCCGGAATGTGCTTCTTCGTGACGGCTGCCCAGGGAATGGAACGGGGACCCTGGCTCACCCCGTCCCCAGACGCGCCTCTGCGTCAGGTAAGTCAGACGCTGCCAGGCCTTTGGGACGCTCGGAGCTGGCCAGACGGACAGGCAGCGAAGGCTGCTGGCCCACCCTTTCCCAACTGCTGGGAGCCGAGGGGCGGCGCCCTGACCTCCGACACCAGTGACCCCACCGCCCGACCCTCTTGACCCGAGGCCCCCCACCGGCTCTCTCCCACCCCCCAAATCAGGACCCGTCCTCCACCATGGGACCCTCTCCCCAAATCCGCATCCCTCTACATCTAACACACGAAGCGGAACGGAGTGGGTCCCTGGCCGGGGAGAGCCCCTGGCTTGCAGCCTGCCCCCCGCCCACCTCTAGGGCCCATCGTGTTCCTGGAGCTGCAGGGGTCTGTGTGCGGCCGGCTCTCAGTTCTGGCTTGCTTGGAGCAGCGCCTCAACCCAGCCTCCTGACTGGCTTCCACACAGTGCCCCTGGGGTCCCCTCTGACCCTCCGCTCTTTCTCCCCTTGAATCTGCCCGTCCTCTGACATCAGCCTGGGTTTGGGCTCAGCCCCCCTCCTGCCGGCTGATACCTCCACGCGCAAAGCCCTGGAACCTGCCTGATCGCCAGGGCTACCGGCCGCTATGACGCTGGACATCGTTCTCATTGTCCTCTGTGCGCTGGCGCAAGCTCCCCGACGCAGGTTTACGAAAGACACTGCTAGTCACGTCTGCCCTCAGCAGGCCCCGAAAACACGGAGCACAGGGCTGGCGCCAACGCGCCTCCATCTGGCCCAGGCCCCCCGTCGGACGGCTCCCGTGGGGTCGCCGCCATGTTCGTCCATCCCACCCCCGTTCTCCTGCCATTTTTCTGGGGGACCCAGCAGCGAGGTCCTAGGGTCCCTGCCGGGCACAGGGGGAAACAGAACGCGTTTCCAACAACGGAAAGAATCACCGACACGACGGACGGACAGAGCAAACGTGGTCGGCCACGGCACGTCGCTCAGCCGCGGAGAGGAGCGAGGCTCTGACAGACGCGGGTGAGCCTGAGGGGCGTGAGCTGAGCGAAGGCCGCCAGACAGCAAGGACGTGAAACGCCCGCAAGTGGGCGGGAAGCGGACCAGCGCATGCCAGGGGCTGGGGGCAGGTGCGGGGCTGTCTTCTGTGGGTTGACGGGAATGTTCTGGAATCAGACGGCGGCGATGGCCGCACAGAACTGTGACGGTACTAAAACCCCCGAACTGGACACTTCAAGAGAGCGAGCTGTACAGCGTGTGGATTACATCACGATAAGGCTGTTGACTGCAAGGAGAAGCCGTAGAGGCCGAGACGGGCGCGGCAGCACGTCCCTGGCTCCGGAACCTTCTCTGTCACCCTGGCTGAGCAGCTTTGCCTGCGTGCCTCGGTTTCCACATGTGCTGGGGGGAGTCTGGCCACGTCACGGGAGCCCGGTGGACTCGGCGGCGGGGAGGGGAAGGACGCGGCCTGGGCAGGGGTCCCGGGGTGGGCTGTCCAGATGGGGCCTGGCGGGCGCTGGCCAGGGGTCCCGGGGACAGACGGAGCGGCCCGCAGAGGAAGGGGCGGGACGGGGCGGGGGCTGGGCGCGAGCCGGGTCTGAGCAGGGGGCCGGGGTCCCTCCCTCTGTCCGCCGGGGGAGCGCTCAGCGCTGGGCGGCTCGGGAATGCCACTGCCCGCCTCCCCTCCGGGCCCCAGGCCGCCGCGGCTGGACGGAGGCCGTGAACCCCGGCAGCTGCCAGCCTCGGCCTTCCACTTAGACCCCGTCGGCGCTGACGTGCGGGCACCCCCGCGTCCGGTGCTTTCCCAAGGCGAGGACAGAGGGACGTCCTGCGTCTGCGGCGAGCCTGCTTCTGGACCTTCCGCGCCTCCCGAGCCGAGGCGACGGCCACCCGTGCCTCTGGGGCCGGCTTCCTTGCGCTGGGCGAGCGCCCTGGTCGCCGCCGTCCTCGGAGCGCTGGCGGAAGGCAGCTGACCTCAGCGAGCGAGCCGGGATCAGCTGACGGGAGCCGAGCGCGGGGCCCCTTCCTGTCTCCCGGGGGGACCCGCTCTGCGAGGCTGCGAGCCGCGGCCGGCAGCGCCCAGGCCTCAGCAGCGCCACTTCTCCTTTCCTGGGGGGAGCCGAGGGCGGCCCCCGCGCCGCGTGCTCCCGTCTCCCGCGGGCGGGGCCAGGCTCAGAGAGGGGCGAGCCACGGAGGTGCGGGTCAGCAGCGAGCCTGTCCTGCCGCGGCTGCCTGCGGTGGGCCCGTGGGGGTGGGGGTGGCCCCCGGGAAGCGCACGCGCCCCGGCACCCGGCACCTGGCTTGGAAACGGGGCCTTTGCAGGGGCCACGGGGACCTCGGGACGACGCCGTCCCGGAGCTGGGGAGGAAGCTGAACCCTTGGACGAGTGTCCGTATCGGAGAAAGAGGGGGGCGAATGGGGGCTCGTCCGGACACGCAGGGAGGCGGCCGTGGGATGACGGGGGCCGTGCGAATGCGAGCCAGGGAGCCGCCACCGCCAGAAGCTTCCAGAGGGAGCGCGGCCCTGCCCGGCCTCTGGAGCTGGGAGATGATAAACAACTTGGGTTTCGAGCTGCCGATCTTGTGGTCGATCCTTCCGGCGGCTGCAGGAAACCCATTCGCCACCGCTGCCCTCGGGGCTCGGTTTCCCAATCGTCCTTCCGACGGGCAGGGCTGCCGTGAGGACGGCGTGTGGACGGCAGGAGAGCGGAGCCAGCGGCGCTCACGGGGGCGAGTCTGTCCCCAGAGGATGCCCGGCGGTGTCTGCAGACGCTGTTGGTCGTCACAGCAGCCCGGGGACGCTGATGATTGTTGTACGACGTCAGGCCGGCCCCACCTAGACAGTGACCCGAGCGCCGGAGGGCGAGAAACCCTGACTTCCGGGGTCAGGAAAACGAGGCGCTGCTGGGAAGCACCGTCACCGCGGCGGCGCGGGCTCTGCTCAGACTGGCTCTGGACTCGGGCGCAGGCCCACCAGCCACGCGGGCTGGATCAGCCTCCATGTCTCCCGCCAGCGAGGCCCCAGGGGGCGGCCGGCGTGACACGGTGTCCGACTCAGGGGTCGACTGCTCAGCCACTCGGGAAGAGTGTGCCGGAACCCGAGGGCAGCTCCCGAGCCGGGCGGCAAGGCCAAAGGACAGCAGGCGTCACTCCGCGGGGGCTGGGGTGGCGTGAAGGGCACCCCCAAAAGGCTGGTCCAGGCCCTAAGCCCCAGCCCTGGGGGGGCTCCCTGGGAAATAGGTAGTGTCTCTGCAGACGTCGTTTAGGTAGAGATCTCGGGGTGAGGCCAGCCCCCCGAGAGGAGACGGCAGCGCAAGGCTGGGGATGCGGGGACGGAGGAGACAGCGCGTGACGACGGAGGCCACGAGGCGAGGGACGCTGGGGCCCCCGGAGCTGGCAGAGGCCTGACAAGACCCCCTGGCGCCTCCAGAGGGAGCGCGGCCTGGATCTCGGACCCCCGGCATCAAGAACGGGGAGACGAGAAACGCTGCTGTCTCTAGCCCCCCGGGTGGGGTCCCCCATTACGGCGGCCCCCGGGGCATCCACGGGTGTCTGAGACGAGGTGTCAACCTGCCCCCGCCCAGCACTGGCCAGCTCTGTGGTTTTGGGACCGGGCACGCGGTCCCAGGAGCCTCGGCGGCCACCATGTGGGAGGTTCCCGGGAGGGGTGAGCGACCTGCTGACAAGAGGCTCTGCTCGGTGGGCGTCAGGGCGGCCTCTCCAACACACCCGAATCCCCACGTCGACAGCAGCGCTGCCTCCGCGACTGCGAGGTCAGCACGGACGCTCTGGCCGAGAGGGCTCGTCGCGCCTGCTGTCTGTCCTGGGGATGGTGGGGCCAAGGGTGGCTTCACCACGGGCGAGTCCAGAGCTGGGGTGCGGCCAGAGTGACCGGGGAGCTCCTGAGCCGGGGAAAGTCCCTTCCCTGCCTGGAACCGGCCGTGGCTCCCACCTCCCGCGGAGCAGAAGCCAGCGCCCTCCCCACGGCCCAGCAGCCCCCACGCCACCTGCCCCGTCCCCTGCTGCACTCTCTCTCCCGCTCGCTCCGTGCTGGGCCCTCCCGGCCCCCCCAGGCCCCCCAGCTGGCTCCCTAGCCCTGATGGCCACGTGGACACCCCTGCCCTCACTCCTCGGGCTGCCTCCTGCCCTCACCGGCTCCTGGAGCCCATGTACTAGGCCGGCGGTTATTTTTCCACCTGCCTCTCTGCCCCGGGGCGACGAGGGCAGGCCGAGGGGAGCGCCTGGCACACAGCAGATGCTCGCGGATGGCGGGAAGGGCAAGTCACGCAGGTAACCGAGGTAGAAAAGGACGGCTTCCGGCCGTGGCCAAGCGTCTTTGTTTCTTGAAAATGCCGAATTTTAAAACTTGGTACTGGGAAAGTGTAGCGGTTCGATATTATTGATGAATTCCAAAAAGAAATATCGGATCATGTTTGTAAAGCGGTCTGCTCCTCTGGGCGTGATCAAATTGCCATTAGGCCACTTCAGGAGCCGTTGGTGGCCGGGGACTCACAGAGAAAACGACACGGCAGAAGCGTTAGCTGGAGTTTTGATGCTGGAGCCCCGGGAGGAACGAGCCCCGGGAAGTAAACACACAGAAGAGCAGAGCAGCTGAGCCCAGAGAGGAACGAGCCCCGGGAAGAGGAGAGCCCAGGAAGCCTGAGCTCGGCAGGCGTCGGCAGCCGTCTTGCCTCAACACGTGGCAATGGACTTGGGTGAGGGAAGTAACTTACACTTTATGGCCTGGTAACTGTGGGCTTCTACCCCAAATACATACCCTTTATAAAAGCCAACAGAGTTCTGGGCATTTTGTATCAGCACACCCTTAGCTGACGAATCAGAAGGTAAAATGAATTGAGGGGAGCGGATGTGGCTCACGCGGTTGAGCGCCTGCTCCCCACACGGGAGGTCCCGGGTTTGGTTCCCGGTGCCTCCTAAAAACGAAAACAGACAACAAGCAAACAAACGAAAAAACCAACTCAGGGGAGCCCATGTGGCTCAGGGGTTGAGCACCGGCTTCTCACATACGAGGTCCTGGGTTCAATCCCTGGCCCCAGTACCTCGAAAAAAAAGAGAAAAGGAAAAAAAAGAAGTAAAGAATAAAGGCGCACAGAAAAACAACCGTCAATGGCGATTTTAACTTGCAGAGGAGAAAACCAAAACAGGCCATGGATGTCGGCGGGGAGAAGTCGTACGTTCCCAGCTAGTTTCTTGCTGAGGGCGCTGGAGAGGCGGAGGGACAGAGTGTATCCAGCAGGCGCTGCTTAGCTGCCATTTCAGGGGCTCCCCTCCGCCCAGGGGTCTCACGGCCAGGGAGCGCAGGACCACCCCCGCCCCTCTGCCGGGGGTCTTAGCTTTGACGAGCCCCCGGCCTTCGCCAGGCGTGGACAGGGCTGAGCTCTCTCCTCAAACGTGCAACCCCCGCGTCCTGAACTCAGTGTAAACTGGAAACCCCCTGCCGCCCTTTTGGAGGGGAGGCGCCTTCTTGGGGGGCTCTGCACCACCGTGCAGGACACTAGCTTGGCGGGAGGGGGGTCACTTCGGGGTCCTCGGGCAAAGTTGGGGTCGCCCCCTCAGACGGGGCTGGGGGCTGCCTCTCCTAGCTGAGACTCTGCAGAATTTCGGGGTCCATGCCCCAGCCTCCCCATGCGCCCCCGTTCCGGGTTCCAGGATCCCGCTCCTTCCCGAGTGACGCCCCCAGTCTGAGAGCAGCCCCCGCGCGGGGTCGGGTCCGCCTGCGCAGGGGAGGCTCTGGGTTTGGGCTCTGAGACTCGGGGGGAAGGGGCTGCCTCCGGGGCACACGTGGAGACGTTCAGGCCGTTCACGTGGCCAAAGGCAGGGGGTGCTGTGTGACGCCCCCAGAGCCGCAGCTAGCGGGGACGGGGATGCTGCCCCCACAGAGACGTGTCGGGTCACAGGCGTGAACACGGATGTTACTAGTTAGGACAGAGGAAGACGGAACCAGGGGCCTTCATCCAACACGAGGGGGGCTTCATAAGCAGAGAGGAAGCCTGGACACAGGAGACGGATGGACAGACGGCTGGGGACCGTCTGGAGGCGGGGAAACCGAGTCACGGAGACGGCTGGGGACCGAGGTGGGGAAATTGAGTCGGAGACGGTCAGGGAATGGAGGCAGAGAAACTGAGTCATGGAGACAGCCGGGGGACGGAGGTGGGGAAATCGAGTCACAGAGACACCCGGGGCATGGAGGCAGGGAAACCAAGTCACAGACGCTGGCGGCAAGCCGGCACCAGGACGCCACGGCCTCCGGAGGAGACACGTCCCTGCCGACACCCCAGTTTCCGCCTCCCGGCCTCTGGAAAGGGGGGGAGGTCGCCAACGGCTCCCGGGGTGGGGGGCTCGGCAGAGGGGGCTTCACGGGGCGGTCGTCCCCCCCCGCGCCCACCCCCACAGCCCGTGCCCGCCGGGCGCTGCTTACCTCCAGCACGGGGCCGGCGCCCAGGATGGTGCGCTCCACGCCACTGGCGTAGCCCTTCTGGCTGAGCGCGGTGAGGCAGTGGATGAGGAAGTTGGTGCTCTGCGTCTTGCCCGAGCCGCTCTCGCCCGAGATGACGATGCACTGGTTGCGGCGCCCGCGCAGCATGGCGTGGTAGGCCACGTCGGCAATGGCGAAGATGTGCGGCTCCAGCTTGCCCAGCTGCTGGTTCTCGTACAGCTTGACGTACTTGGGGTTGTAGATGGGCAGGAACCTGAAGGGGTTGACGGCCAGCAGGATGCTGCCCGCGTACGTGTAGATCTTCCGCTGCAGGAAGCGGCGCTTCAGGTTCTCCAGGAGGTTCTCCTCGGTCAGCGCCGGCAGGTTGCACAGGTCGTCAAAGTCGGCCTGCTGCCAGGGCAGGAAGCCGCGCTCCGCCAGGCGCCGGGAGGCCCAGGCCGGCGCCGGGAGCTGCGCGGGCATGCGCCGGGGTGAGCCGTCCGCCTCGCGCTCCTGCAGCAGGAAGTAGTAGCCGTCCTCCCGCGGGTGCTGGTCCTGGGCCCGGCGTGGCCACAGCAGCACGCGGTGCACAGGCGCGTCGCTGGCGTCCAGCACCCACTCCTCGCCGCCCGCCTCCTTCACCTCCACCAGCACATAGCGCTGGCTGGCGTCCAGCTGCAGGCACGCCACGGCGTCCCGGATGACGTCGGACGAGCTGGTGTCCTTGGAGGCCGCCACGCGGCATGGGGTCGGACTCCCGGTGGACAGCTGCGGGTAGATGTGCAGGAGGTAGGGCGCCTTGCGCGGGCCCACGGGGCCGCCGGCCTCCTTCAGACTCATCCTGCGGCCGGCCGCGCCTCAGCATGCCTCCTGGGCCGGGGTCGCGTCCTGGACCTGCGAGGGGGTGGGGGGCCACGGTTAGGGCGGTTGGGTTGGACCCCGCAGCTGGAATCCCCGAGCGAGGGCAGGAGGGCCACCGGCTTGACCCTTGACCCGAGACGGTGGCTCTGACACCACCAGACCACCCCCACGCCCACGAGTGCTCCCCTGGAGTCGGCCCCGGACAACTTGGGAGTTTGTGCCCTCGCCGCGCCAAGTCCAGCACCCTTGGCCACCTCACTCTTGGGCCCAGCTCTCCCGCGCTCCTTACTGCCCCCCACCGCCTGCAGACGTCCCCGGAGGCTCCCCAGGCCCAGGTCCGATCCGAGACGGCGGCGAGAGGCGAGGGGGAAGGAGCAGGGCCCCAAACTCGGGGTCCCCCAAGCCCAGTGAGGACACTGGACTCAGGGGGAGCCACCGGAAGTACGGCTGCGCGCTGACTCGTGACCACGCCCCCAGACACGTGGGCGCTCTGAGCCGTGGTTCCGGCTGGGATTTTGTCTAGACAGGCCTCCACGAGGGGGTTCGCTAGGTTGGCAGCGTGCTGCAGGGGGCTGACTCTCATCTCGGTGTCCGTGGGAAGAGAGCGAGACTTGCACGCAGGCGGGCAGGGGAGAGGCCGCAGGAGACGGGGGCCGCCGAGGACAGGCTGGAAGAGGCGGATGGCGCCCTGCTCCAGCTTTCGAGGGAGCGGCCCTGCCCGCACCTTGGCGTCGGGCTCCTGGCCTCCAGGACGGCGAGACTGTCGACTTCGGTTGCCCGAAGCCGCCCGGCGCGGTCCTTAGTTGGGGCAGCCCCGGCGGGCTCGGACGGACGCTCTTGAAAAGCGACCGGGGTGCTTTCGTCTCCCAAACCCCGAAGCCCAGTCCAGTTACGAGGACGCAGAAGGCAGACCCAGGCTGGGTGCATCCTGCGGGGAGACCGGCCGGGCCTCCTCCCGCCCGCCAAGGTCGTGAACCAGACGAGGCTGGGGAGACGGGACGGCGAGAGGCCGGGGGTACCCAGATGGGACCCTGGGGCCGCACGGGGACGGCTGAGGACAGAAAGGATGTTGGCTCCAAGCCCAGCGGGAGAGGCCAGCAGGCGAGTGCACACGTAGATGTGCAACGCAAAAGGAGTGATTGTGCTGTCGGGCCAGAGGGCAAGGTCTAAGAGGGCTCCTGAGGGCTGAATAGGAGTTCGTTCACTAGGCAGGCAAAATGAGGGGAGGAGAGGGTGTGGTAGGCCCACGCCCTGTCTCTGTAAACAGTTTTATTGGAATAGGGTTTTATTTATGTGTCAGCCGTGGCTGCTTTTGCGATGACTCGAGACTCAACAGTCATGCCAGAGGCTGCCCGTAAAGCTGAAAATATTTACTCTACGACTCGCTGACCTCTGCCCCAGACAGCATGACTCAGCACCGCGAGGGGACACGGCTGCCGGCGGCTGCGGTGACGGAGGCCCTGGGAGGCCGAGCTTGGCGAGCGCCGGGCGGGTGCTCTCGCGGGCTGGGGGAGGCCGCGCGGAGCCGTAGGCTGCGAGGCCCCTGCAATAGTGTGTTGGGGGCGGGTGGGGGAAACAGGCCCGAAGGTCGGGGGAGACGGGGTGTTTCCTTCTTAACTCCGCGACTCCGAGCATTTCCGTGGGATCAGCCCTTCCACGCGGGGCCGTCCACCTGGCAGCCATGGGGACGGGTCGCCGCCCTGCGTCGGCGAGCCTCAGGGCCGCTACGCTGGGCGGAAGAAGCCAGACGAGAGGGCGCACGTACGGCGTGAGTCCATTCAGGCAGAAACTGAGACGCTGAACTCAGAGCGGCCGAAGGCGCCTGCTCAGCGGGCTGCCCACGGGCCCCGGCCTTCCCAGGGTGGCGGCTGTTGGCCACGTGCCGGAACGCACCGTGCTGTGCGCTTGAAACGGGTGGTTCCTCGGACGTCGACGCCACCTGGGTAAAGCTGTTTAGGAAAGCTACGCGGCGAGGAATGTTCTGAAGCGTGCGTGGCAGCGGTACCTGTCCAAGGAGCATGAGGTCCACAGCCAGCACTCGAGTTCAGAAAGCGGATGGACGCATAGACGCTAGATGGATGCACAGACGGAGGGACGGACGAGTGGACGGGTCAACAGCAGGTGGATGGGCAAACGGATGGGTGGATAGACAGAAGGATGGACATGTGGGTGGATGGACAGACAGGTGACAGAAGGAAAAAGCAAATGGGGCAAAAAGTTAAAGCGGGTGGATCTGGGCATCTGGCGGCAAGGGCTACGCAGGTTTGCGTTCGTCGGAATTTTCCTGTAAGCTCGAGCGCATTTCAGAATAAAAAGCCGAAGAGAAATACGGGGCTCTGGAAGGACCCGTTTCCCCACGAAACTGGTGTTTCAAAGCTCCTGGCTCTCGCCGAGTGACGCTCAAGCCCCGGAACAGCCATGCAGCTCCCGGGCAGCCTGCCCCGGACACAAGGCGGAGGTGGGCCCGGAGCGTGTCTGCCCTGCTGCCGGGGAGAGGGCGGGGGCTGCTCACGGAGCCCACACGGAGGACGCTGC
>JAQZBX010108034.1:0-10606 GCA_029593785.1 Cabassous unicinctus
ATGGAGCCTGTCTGTCTGAACTGGCAGCTTAACTAATAGTCCTAGTGATTCTGGTGGAAGGAGACAGGAGTGGCTATTTTACTTGAGTACAGGAGGGATGGGCCTTGGCTGCATAACCCAAAGGGGAAAAGCCCAGTGCTGTGCAGGTCGGGCTGACTACAACTTGTAGTAGTACCTAGCTATTTTACCAAACATCACCAGGAATTTCTAAAAGTAAATATTCCCTGTCATACAGTATCCCCTCCTGCTGAACATGGGACACACTCTTCGTGGATGTTCTAGGTGTTTGGTGGGGCCTGAAACTTGTTAATCGACATTGCCTTTAAAGGGACTACAAACACTCAGATGTGGTCTTTATGACTGTCTCTACACTAACCACTGTGATGTGAAGCTCCATCCTGCTACTGGTAATTCCCAATATCCACAGCTTTCTTCTCCCCAACCTGTATTAATTGCATCAGCAGGGTTAGTTCTCTAGGGCCCTCAAAGTGTTCCTGTAACTTGCTGAGATTGGTTAAAGAGTCTGGTTGTAATCTTCACCTAGCTCTTGTTTAAGCAATGGCTAGTTTAATCTATCTATTCTGTGACCCTCTTCTCCACTATCATGTATATATCTTTTATTTTGTAAGTTTTATTACTTAACAGCCTGTCATTTTGTCCTTGACTTGCTGTTTTGTAAAGAATTTAGCATGCACATTCTCTATGCTTCTCTGTGCTCTATACTTGCAAAGACTCATTCCAAAGCTCATGACAAGGCCATACACTGTGGCTGACTCATTCTCAACCTTCAGTTGATGCTCTCCCTTGAGGTTAAGGACCTACAAGCTCTCCAAAAGTCTCTTTTTTATATATTCCATTTCTATATATGTCCTTAGGCAATTTGAGGTTCAGGGACTTATACAATAAAAGTTTATTTCTCAGTCAAATCTGGCCAATGAAGATTTTTCTATTTGGATAGCTTTTCTGGGCATCTCTTCTCTAAGTAATAAATAACTCAGGGAATCTCAGGAATTTAGGATCTTTCTATTTTTGTAACACAGACATCTTCAGATAAGTAGTCAACTGTGAATATATCAGAAAGCTAAGGCAGAATGGTATCAGCATCCAAGGGAGAAGAGAGTTTCAAAAAGATAGAGTGGCCAATCTTTTGCAAAGAGGTCAAGTAAGATGAAGATTATAATGATGACTGATTTTGGCAATTAGAAGGTACTTGATAAATTCAGGATAAGTAGTTCAAAAGAAATCATAGGATTATTCCTCACATTATGGTTTGTTGAGGAGTACATGAGAGCTAAGGAAATGGGCCTATTGTAATTGTTCATAATGCTGCCCTCCATGTAGTTGATTTCATTTCCTAAAGAAATGTTTTACTGTCAGAAAGTTTAGGCTAAATACAATGAGCACTGAGCTATAAAGATAACTCAAAAATATTCAAATATTTTTATTTCAATTCATTAAAAGTCAATACTATTCAAATTTTAACATAATTTCAGTATATCTTATTGTAATTTTTCAATTTTTCTATTTTTAGGGGTCTAAATTAAAATAAGTAATTTATAAACCTAAAATTATGATAGTGTTGATATAAGTCTATGTTAATTACTCTAATAACATAGATAATTGATTATTATGCTTTCCTAAAATGGAATCCCATTAAGTTATTTTACTAGGATGGATGTAATCATTTTGATAATATAAGTAATCTATGCATTTTTCTAGATTAATCACAGATGCTGTTCTAAAGCTGTTTAAGTGTAATGAATTATAATAATTCACTTATTAGCATCAAGAGTCTTTAAATTCTCTTAATAATCATATTCAAATTTTATCATTTAGAGATAAGTTTATTTTTATTCAGAATAACATGCAATAAGGTTACTTATTTTCTAAAAAAACACAAAACTTGTATATAATCATGAAATTAGCAAAATCATATTTAAATTATTAAACAAATAGTTTACCTTTGGCCCTTTTGGCTGTAGAGCATGACTCGGCAGTGTCAAGGTCAAATTGCTGATGAACTTAAGGGCTGTTGTTTGAAAGACAGAATCAAGGGAAGCCTTTTCAAGTGGATAAGGTGTATTTGAATGTGAGATAATTGATACCTACAGAATAGTTTTGCTTTCTTTGTCCCTCATTATGGTGGCAGAGGTGAATTTTGAGTGGAAAGTCCCAAATATCTGTAGGAACCTGTATCTGAGAAGGTTATAGCTCTGCCCTATACTGGCACAACAGAATTTCCATTATGTAAAGTAATTTACATAATTACATAATTACTAATTGTTTTATTAGACAGCCTCAATCTGAAACTTAGCAATATTAATACCAAAGAAACAAGCGAGTCAATTAAATCCATAATCTTAGTTTATGTACTTCATGAAGATGTAGTTTTAGGTAGATTACTTTTGTTTATAACTAGATTAGCTTTTTAAAAATTCCTTTCTTTGGGTTATTCTGAATATTATGCTTTTACAGTATACTGGTAGGCTTAATTCTGGCTAGGATTTATCTCTGCACTAAATAAAATAAATACACATCTGTAATAAAATGTGATGCTACCTTCATTTTAGTGGCATGCTAAAGAACACTTGAAAAGCACCTGCTTTTTTTTCAAGACTTAGATTTGTTTATGGGTTTTGTATGATCAGTGGTTTCCTGGGGATGGAGAACTGCTGAGTACAAAGGGGTCTGAGGGAATTGGGGGAGGGGAGTGGTTGGAGAACATGACTGTATTTATTAATGCATACTTAAAAGGGTAAATTTTACTGTATGATGTCAATAAACATGACTTAAAAATAGTTTATGTTTATGAAAACCCATGCTATCTGAATTCTATTTTTATAAGTTACTTAAATTAGGCCCTCTTCAACTCTTACTTGGACACAATAACTTGCTAACTGATTTCCTAATTCCAATTCATCCTACAAAGTTACTAAATTCTCTTTTCAAAACAAGAAAGCCTAACATGTATCATCCCCAGTTAAAATCTCACGTTGATTGCTTCCTGTTACCTAAGGATAAAATACACATTC
This sequence comes from Cabassous unicinctus, assembly GCA_029593785.1. Lineage (NCBI taxonomy): Eukaryota > Metazoa > Chordata > Mammalia > Cingulata > Chlamyphoridae > Cabassous > Cabassous unicinctus. The sequence continues at coordinate 3,033 of JAQZBX010108034.1, forward strand.
TTCTATCCTCTGGACCCTACCTCTCTCTCTAACTTCTCCTAATTGCTTTCAACAGGAGTGTTTCCTGATGCATGCTTGTGCATCTGCCATGTCCCTGACATAAAATAAGATATGAAAAGTATTCTTGAAATATTAGCTGATTATTATTATTTTTTTACCCTGGCAACCCTTTTCCTGTTGCCTTATCCCAGTTGGAACAGTTTGGTTCTGTACTTCTGCCTAGGGGAAGAAGTATGACAGAAAAAGCAGAGGGGAAACAAAGATTATTTTCCTTACTTTTGTGTTTAAGCCTGGGCCTATAGGAACAGAAAAGGCTCTTGGCATAGATAAAACACATCAGAGTAAACGTGAGTTAAGAGCAGGGCTCACCCTCTTTTCCTTCACTTCTGATAATTTGGTGCATCCAAGAACACAAAAGATCTGTTCTGTCTCCCATACCTAAGTATACCCCTTGAGATATGACAGAACCCCAGTAAAAAAATCACAGCATGGGGTGTCGAGGTAGATAGCCTCACGGCATTTCAGCCCTCCAGCATGGAGTACGAATTGCCGAATGAGTCCCGTCTTCCCAAGAATGGAACAGAAGTAGCAGACAGAGAGCTGCCTAAACCTGCGATGGGGACAAGAACCAAAAGTCTACATGAGACTTTGTGATGATTAACAAATTATTTTAGTGATGCCTCTAAAGCCAGAGGATACTGCAGCTTTGATGGCCCCATCAAAGAGAAATTCAGTTAACACAGAGAAAGATAAAGAAGTTACATTTCTTACACACATGCAATTATAATCTGAAATTTACATCGGCTATGGAAATTTATACCTAGTTCTTTGTGTGTATTTAAACAATGGTATAATTTTAAAAAATCATCTCATGACTGAGGTCCAATCATTTTTTTTCTTTAGGAGGAGCCTATATGTTACTAAGGTTTGATAAAATGAATGCAAGTTCTTATGTAGCATTTTGTTGTTTCTTTGACAAATTTTTTACTTTCAGTGTGTTTTTTTTGAACTTTTAAAGAGAAGGACCTACATTTTTTACTTTTCCTCTAGATTAAAGGCTGGTCTATAATTATTCATAGTTCTTTCAATAATACATGTGTACATTCATTTTTCATTAATTTTACAATATCTATTTAGCTGTTAATATGCATTAGACATTATTAAAAGTGATGGAATTACAGAAATAAAGACAGTCCCTGTTCTCAAAGAACTCAAAATCTAATGGGGTGAAATACTTATAAAACAATATGATAACTACATAGGGAGCTTCCTAAAACAAGTGGTCATTTGGAGTAGGATATAAAAAAAGCTCCCTGTTGGAGATGGCCTTTGAGTCTTGGGTTGAGATGAAAGGAGAAATTTTGCAGGAAAATCATTTGATTGCTTTTTCATTAAACAGGAAAATGGATAAAATTTCAATGTCATTTTTCACATTAATTAATTTATTCAATGCTCCATGATCCATTATACCTTTTTACATTAGAAACATTCCTGAAAGTTTTAGTATAAAGCTTGTAATTTTATGCCTACTCATCCTCTTACATTTTTTTTAGACCTAACATTTTGTCCTTGAGCTATAATTAAAACTGTGCCTAAGAATTTTAACATTTATTCCAAGGAACGATCTCTCTTCACCAATGTAGGGTGTCTTTGTATTTAATTCTGTAGAAACCATGCAAGAAAATAAAATAAAGGCAAACATGTTTTCATACTACAGTGTACCTTTGCCTTGCTTATAGGCTTCTTTGGGAAACTAAATCTTTCCAGTGAACACAAAACATTCCACAAGTTTTGTTTTTATTAGTTACTTAACTATCTTGTGATTATTCTATGTAACTTTCCAAATGAATTATTGTCACAGCAGGGTTCTCTGGAAGAAGTCACCTGGCTGGAGTTTGGGGTGTGTTTATTAAGGATCAACAGCCAGTATCACCATTAGACTTTGGCAGATTGGGCCTTTGCTATCTTTTGCCCTGTACTTCAGAGGGTCCTGCCCTTTGGAGTGACTTCCTTGACATTTTTAAGTCCTCCTTTGGTATCTGGCAATTTTGGGAAGTGACAGTGCCATCTGCTGGGCAGGGTCCTTGGCGGGGTTCCCTGTCCCTATTTCTCCTCTTTGGTCTACTCTTGGACCCTCTATCCCATGTGTGGATTCAACCAGATGCCGTGAGGAACTCCTGTACTCTTAACCTATGAGAACTTTTCAGGAACCCAATGGATGGTCCCTGGTACAAGGAAGTATCTTGTCCAGCTGTTTGCTCCTGTTTGCTCATGTGGTATTTCTTCTACAGGATCATGTGATTTGGGGCTGCCAGAATAGTGCTGATATGTTGATTTTGGGTGACTTCTCACTCAAATTAGACATAGAACAATATAGGGATCTGGGTGTGGGCTCTGGCCTGTCTATGTATTGGCTCTCACCTGTTTGCATCCTGACTGCAGTGCCAACTCCAGTCTACAGCATCCAAAGACCATCACCCCACCTGTCCTCAGACTCAGCAACATGCTTTCAGCTGTCCTCCAGGGTGACCAGGGTGGCGGGGCCATCTCCTTGAGCTTTTTAAGACCCCTGTTCCACAATGCCAATAGGCCCTTCTGGTTAATAGCCTTTCTTGTGTCCAATCAATGTGGTGATGTTATGTACTTCCACATCAGTCTGAAGTCACATATGATGAGGGACTGACATTCTTTGCATGAATGGGACCACTAATGGGTTCCTCATGTTTCCTCCCTGATGGTTACAGTGTGTGGAAGGCCAGCATGTGATCAACATTGAAAAAGATCACATTCTCGAAATGCGTTGATCATGGCCTAAAGAGTTCAACAGTAGTTATGTTTGAAAATGTGTTTTTCATTTACACCATTCCAATGCTGTGATGTGAATGTGCTGTTTTACATTTATACTTTACCATTCCAAATGGTAAAGTTAGCATGATCACAAAATGAATTATTGTTCATACATTTCTGCATGCTCTGGTTAAGACTTGCATTTGTGGTCAGTTTCAGTGAAGTGCAGCAAAAACCTTGAGAAGATCATTGGTCATTAGTATTCATGATGGATGATATAGCATCCTGAGCAATATTGTGGGCCTCAGTAAATAAATGGAATTAGGGAACTCCAGGGGCAAGAATATCTATATTGTTCAATATAAATAGGTTCCAAAGAGCTATGGCATTGCGAGCAATAATAAATAGCATTGCTCTCTTTTGCGTGTATGTGTGGTGGAAGATAAGACATAAGCTAGGAATGGCTCATTTGAGAGTAAAGAACAAAGGGATGGTTCTAGGACCTGATAGATGAGATGGAGCCAAGACATGGTGAAGAATCTTTAAGTGTACTGATTGGACAAGAAACAAGTATGTAAATACCTCTTCTCTGTCCATCATTCTCAGTTTTATTGATAACATTGTACCTCACATGAGACAGTAAGTTTTTAATATGTTTTTAAATAAAATTGTTCATATAGATAAGAGTCTCACAAAAATTATTTGCCCTAGGCTTGAAATGAGAATCTGGGTGGCACATCTTTGTGTCTAACACAATTATAATTCCAGGCTCAAAATGAGATAGATTTGTAAATGGAGTTGGAATATATTCTAAAATGCCTAAGACAAATAATAAAACCATGTAATTTTATATGTTTCAGTATTATGGAGAAACAAAGAATCAAATTATTGTTAATTTGGGGACTATTCATAGCTCATCTATTTATTAAATTAAAATATTTTAAAAAATACTTGATTTGCAAATTACCAATTAATTTGGCAATCTCCTCATTTTCAAGTGTCTAATTTTTTATAATACTTCTTCCCCACACCTGTGCTTTAATGTGTTTTATGTTTATATTTTTATATATGCACAATATATGCAAACACAAGTATATAAATAGATTAATTTTTACTTGTTATGAAATTTGTAACCAACCAGGTCATATATGTATGTGTTAAAAAAACAAAGAATGCTACATTCTCCTGTCCCAATCCTCCCCACTTTAAATTCTCTTTCTCCAAAATCAACCAGTTTTAGCTATTTACCTGTTCTTTACTTTTCCCTTTCTTAATAACCTGCTTTTTAAAATTGTTCTTTTTTTTCTGTTTTAAAACTCATTTATTGGCTTTGTAATATGGAAGTCTTATCTTGCTTAAATCATCACACACTTCCCCTCCCTCCTCCCACCCCACACACATTCTCTCCTGCCAACCTCCCAATTTATGATAATATCATAATTTTTCAGCATTCAATACTGAGTATAATATGACTATGGATGTTCTGTTTCCAGTTGAATCAAATTGTGATAATATTTCCTTCTTTGTACACTGTTTTTCTGGAGTTAATAATTATGTTATTTTTTTTTCACTTAATTTTCTAAGTACCTATTACAAATTCATCCTCAAACTTTTTGATCAAAGCATAAAACTGCTTTTGATAAATTGGCTTCATTTTCTTTCCCCTTGGAAACAGACATCTCTCCTATAACCCTCTATCTTCCTGCTCTGATCTGGACCAGTTGCTCTCTGGACCTGCTCAACTTTAATCTCAGAGCCCCTTACAGCAATCTCCTGGGAACTTTCTTGGCCTCTCTCTATTGAATCCCGTGTCTTGTACATAATATTGTTTTCTCTCTTGATTTATCCCCTCATTTTGGCATAATGCATTCTCCATTATCTCATGAGAAAGAAAGCAAAGAATGTTTTGAGAACTTGCATTTCTGAAAATATCTTATTCTTCACATTTGATTGAGCAAATTCTTAGGTCAAAAATAACTTTTTTGAAGTATTGATACAGTGTCTTCTATCTTGAGAATATATATGGCATTTGTCAACAAGAATCCATAATAAGGGTTAGGAACCTCAAGATGTCAGTATCTACAGTGTTTCTCTAGGTTGGTTTGTTTTTTTTCTAGAGAAGACGACTCTAACTCCCTGACTGGGGCTAAGGGGAGAAGGTGACTGGAGAATCTCACTATTCAGAATTTAATTTTGGTTAATTCTTCTGTTGTTGGCATTAGATTCTCACCCTTTCTCTTGACTATGCTGATATTCCCGAGGCCAGATCCACCATGGTTCAGTGTCTCCAGAGCGTAAACCTTTTGTCTTTGGCCAATGAGCAGGAGGGGCAGCTGCAACTGTACTGTACAGGTTGCAAATGTATAGGTTGGAGGAGGACACCAGGGAGTCCAACTGCTGTTAATGGAAGCTTTCATCCAATTTGCCTGATTCCAGCTTTACTTGCTGCCTCCAATTCCCCATATTTCCCAGGACTCTAGGGGAAAAACAGGCTTGGTTTTTATGTGCGTTACCCCTGCAAGCTGTTTGGTGTCAGCCTCTTCTGGGTTGCTAGATCAGTTAACATAATATTCACTTATATGCTTTGTAGTTTCCACAATGTTGTCCTTTCTCTATAGCTGTTGCTCTATTGTGTTCTCTTTGAGCTTGGATCTTGGTCTTTTATGTTCTCTTTGGCCTTGGGGGATTTTGTTTGTTTATTTACTTATTCCTTATTGTCATGTTTGTTGAGTTTTGAAGAGAGGAGTTAAACATGTGTATTAAAGGTACCATTTAAAGTACAACTTCTCATCAACACCTTAAGTGATGTTCTGCCTCCTTCTTCTTTGCTAAAGTATTTCTCTTCCTGAAATAGTGAAAACTGATAGTAGTAAAAAATAATTCTGATTGAACATGGTAGAGTGAAGGTTTTTTTAAATCACAGTTTCTATTCTAAAAGCAGTCCTAAAAATCAAAATGACAAGAAACAATTCTCACAGAAAGTGATTTCAATTTTACTATATCTAGAAATCAACCACAACTCCCCAAAGGATACTATGAGGAATAGCTCAGGAAATACAAGAAATAATACCGGAAAAATGTGCCAAATTGTGTAAGAAAGAGTGCTAAGGGCATGCACATCTGTAAATTTCTTGCAGCATGCAGAATTCTTGAAAAATAAGCTCACTATAGATATGAGAGTAACACTAGAAGCAGAAACATGTATCATATGCTCTACTGAAAGTGCACTCAGGGTTATGGTTGAGAAGCTTGAGAGAATCAAGCAAAATCAATGAAAATATAAAAAGAAATGATGATTACACAGATGAAAGAAGTAAAGGGCCATGATATAAATATCAAACAAAGTAAATATTAATAGACTGTAGCTCTTCAAAATGTAGTAGAAGATGTACAGCCTATTTGGGATTTTAATTCTCACAATGCCCAAGTTTTCAGTGGGCTGACTACTGAATCTCCTCCATAGCCAAAGGGCATTCAACAAAATCATTAGGCAATTTTCAGTGGGAGCGAAACTTCCTGTTATGTTGGAAATTTTTAGAGAAAAATAAGATTCTCTGTTTCTTTAAAAAAAATATTTTCTTCTTTTCTTGGAAGTAAGAACAGAGTCAAGTCTGATGTTTCAAGTAAAACCATATGATATTTTTAAGTATTATTTAATTTGCATTGGGAAACCTGATTTGCTTTTTTAGAAAACAGTAAGTATAACTTTTTAATTAATACCTGCAATAATCATAATTCCACTGAAAATCATATATATTAAACCAGAAATCACTTGTTGCTTCCCTGCCCCAGCACCTTAGCGTCACTCCTCTATTTCAAAACTTGGGCAAGATGAGCACCTTTCCTATAATCCTTAATTGCATTTAAATTGAAGAAATAGTAGAAATTCTATTCTGATATGATAGATACTTGGAAGACTTCTTTTCTTACTAGACAAGAAATTTACATAACATGTGTAACATCATGTGCAATTCTAATAATGAGCATTTATTTTAGAGTAGACTTAAATTGAACTTCATATGTTCAGACTGATATTACTTCTATGTGGGATTTAATCATTTTTATTGATACATTAATACAACTATTCCTTACTTTGAAATAGTTGGAATGAAATAAATTTCTCATTCTAAACCTTGAATGCTTAAAATAGTTTAACATGACAAATGTTGTCATGGATACTGTTTTTCATTTTAGGGCCATTTCAGAGTTAGTAGTGGTGTGCTAAAGCCAGCCCTCCTCTGAAAAATAAGCCCTGATTTGTAGCATTTGCTGATTTCTATGGTTTAAATTTTCCCATCATGGCTAACTTTAAGCTGTTGAGCTGACATCACTGAACACAGCATTGGGAAGAGAAGTGCCTACGTGGTTCTGGGTGGCCTATGAGCACGTTCTAGCTCACAACTGGAATAAACTGATTAATATAATCAACTTTTAAATTTTCTTTTCTTTTTTTTTTTTAAGTTTATACACATTTAAAAAAAATCAAACAGAACAGAAGACAGAAGGGCTTACAATGAAAAGCAGCCATTCAAGCTTCATTCTGCCAACCCTGATCCTACTTCCCATAGGGTATGCCTTTGAACCCTTTCTGTTTTTAATTCTGCTGGTTATTATTTTCCCCCAAATCTAAATACTTTTCTAATATGGCTGTTCTTGATTTGGCAAAAATACAAACACTTGCAAATCTTTTCATCTGGAATTTTTTTCTATTTCATAATTTTCTCTCTTCCATTTTCTCTGTTCTCCCCAGTTCTCACTAGTTGTATATAAGGTCATTTGGAGATATT
>JAQZBX010108035.1:0-10597 GCA_029593785.1 Cabassous unicinctus
GCCTTTTCATTCCTTTCTCTAGCCTATCATGGGCCATTCTCCTACCACTTTTCTCTATGTAAGATTTATTTCTATAGTGTAGGAGGACAGCGTCTGGCATTACATTTGTGTTCTTGTCTCAATAGCCCACAGCATAGTAAGTAGCATTTCTTGGTGCCTACTTGAATATTAAAAGAAATAAAAAATATATGAAATATAATGACAAAAACTTGTCAGCAAACCATGACCCACTGCCAAACCCAGATCACCCCCTGTTTTTGTAAATAAAGTTTTATTAGACGCCAGCTACATATATTGGTTTACTTCTTATCCATGGCTGCGTTCATGCTACAACTGCAGGTCTGAGTAGTTTCAACAAGATCATATGGCCCTCAAAGCCTAAAATATTTTCTATCTGATCCTTTACAGAAAGAGTTCGTTGACCCTAATTCAGATGGTTCAGAATAAATGGACACTCTTGGATTAGTTACCTATTGTTGCCTAATAAACTCCCTTACAACTTAAACAACAACAACTTTATTATTTTTTCACAATATTATAGTTCATGAATTCCTGTAAGACTCTACTGAGTGATTCTTCTGCTCTCTGTACTCAGCTGGTGGGTGGGCTGGTCTGCGGGTCCAGGTTAGCTCCAGTCACATCTGGCACATTGCAAGGGAGGCTGGAAGGCTGAGCTCAGCAGGAACTGTGGAACAGAGGGGCTACCTGTGGTCTCTCCAGCAAGTGGTCTCAGGTTATCAGAAAGAGCATACCAAGAGGTCAGGGTGGGAAGGTGGAAGGCTTCTTATGATCTCACCTCACAAGACTCAAACTTCACTTCTGCCACCTTCTATTGGTCAAGGAAGTCACTAAATCCAGCCAAGGTTTAAGAGGAAGAGAATTGGACTCCACCAATTGGCAGGAGGAATCTCAAAGAATTTGTAGCCACAATTAATCTACCATGTCTGTTTTTTCGCTATCACTGAAACAAAAGTGCATAATTTAAAATATTCATAGAGCAAACTCACAAAACCTGAAAATACATCTAAAGAGGATGAGGAGTCTGTGAATCTTGGTTTGAGAAATACTGCATGAGGAGATCATTGGAAAGAAACAGGAACACATGGGCAAGGAAATCAAAGCAGTTTCAAGTTTCAATTCAGAGTCTGCATAAATGTGTATACACACACTCACACAGACATATTTCAATTAAAGTAAGAAAGTAATCCAGGGGAAATAAAGATACTTGGAGATGTTTATGAATTTTCTCTTTGGAGGTAATAAACTATTAATTGAAGTAATTTAAGGTTTAGAGAATGAAAACCCAAAATGCCATATGGATAAACTCAAAAATAATATTTCTTGATCATCTGCAAAGCAGGAAAAGCAATGAAATAATATATTCTGTCCCTCTAGTCAAGTGAAGTATCTCTTCACTTATTAAATGAGAAAATGGAGCTATTGGCAAGAAGAAGCAACAAATCACCTAATGCAACTTTTGTTTTATGGGCTGGCAAACTCTGGGGAAGTTTCTCTGAGGCTAAAGTGCTAGAGAAGAAACAAGAGAGGAGAATCACATTAAGATGAAGATTCTTAATAGTGAGTGCTAACATTTATTAAGTACGTACTTCATTCTGTCCAATGCCTTGTTATAATATGTATTAACATATTTATTCTCACAAGGAAAGCACCATTGTTTTTCGTTTGACAGATGAGGAAACTGAGGCAAAGAGAAGTAATTTAATCAAGGCTAGAGAGCTGGTAAGTGGTAGAGCCGAGAGCCAAATCCAGGCAGCTAGCCCTTAGCCCAAGCCCTTCTCCACTTGTGCTGCTTCTGTGTTACGCTATTCAAAGGAGTCCACTACTGAGCCACATTAGCTGCCAGACACACTAGACATATAGACGTCATTTAATAGACATTATAAGACAAATAATCAGTATTGGACAACTAGTCCCTTCCCTGAAGAAAAGAAACCTGGAAAAAGAGATAATATAAATGGTAATCTGGAAACAAGCAGCGGACACCCGCTCTGTGGCAGATGCTTCACCAACATCATCTCCTGTAATACAATGTCCTCAGGAGGTAGGGGGTATCATCCCTAGTTTATATACAAGGGAATTGAAGCTCCAGGAGGCTCCTCCTTGAGCAGGGTCATCGTGATAGAGTCAGAACTTAACTCATGTCTTCTTTACCCAAACTCTAATTTTCTCACCCAACCTGTGGGCAACAACTGAGAACTGCTGGGATTCCAAGGAATTTATTCTAGACTCTAGCTCTCACATGCCCTAAATTTGGTGAAACATTATAGAACGACTGAACCAAAACATTAAGGGAATTCAAACCAGTCATCAAAAATTATGTTTACAAAGAAAAATTAATGACATGGGGGAAAGCTCATGATATAATGCTAAAGGAAGCAAGTAGGATATAAAACTCTGTCTACATTATAATCTATTCCTCTCTCTCTCTCCACACACACACACGTGCACATATATATGGAATACATTTTTACATATATATATGACATATGTATATATAACAGTTGAAAATCTTTATATATGCCAAAATAATTGTAATAGCGATTATCTCTGGATGGTGGGAAAAGTGTGGTTTTCTATCTTGTCCCAATACTTTACCCTATACATTTTTTTAAAAAGATTAATAAATATAATCACATTTTTTTACGTTTGAGTGGCATTGTGCTATAGTGGAAAGAACATAGGCTTTGGTGGTATGGTGAGTAGAGAAGAAAATTCACATCCCTGCTTTTTGTTTATGCATGTTTTTAGTCTCAAAGTATGATGGGGACATGAGCACAGCACCCAGGACTCCAGCTGAATTTGACCACCAAAACTCAGGAGTGACTGCAATGTCATTGCCACTAATAACCATCCCTTGGGGCAAGCACCTGCGCTTCTGGGGCACATTATCAATTAGAAAGCTGACCTTCACACCCTGCCTCTTAAGGCAGCTACGTGATCTTGGGTGAATTGCCCAATCTTTCTGAGGTTCAATTTCCTCATGTGTAAAATGGAGATGATAATAGTACTTACTCATTGAATTATTGTGATTATTAATTTAGACAATGCTTGTAAATTATTTAGCCCAAGTGAATATTGATTGTGGGTGGTATTAAGACTAGATTTTGATCTTCCCAGTCTATTAGATCTTTTGATAAAAGAGAACACTGATGGATGTAAGGCATTGTAGACGGTTGCCTTTTCAGAGAAGTTTCAGCTGCTTAAATTTTTTAAGTATAAGAAAACCAACTCTTTGTGTTGATGACTTGTTTTTAAGGTTTTCTAAACAAAACTCAGCAGGAATCCTCTTTCATGAAATGAGAAAACACAGGTAAATATGTTTTCAATTTTTTTTCTTGTTTCTGTCTTTTTTTCCATAAAAAGAATCTTCATCAGCTGTCAGGATGTCTGTCATTCATTGCCCCTAGGAAGGTGTTAAACATCTCTAAATGATTCTTATCAGAATGTTCAAAAACACTCACTGAACAATAAAAAGTGAGTAAATAGAGGGGGTGTTGTAAACAGCAGTTACCACTTGTTTTCTCGTCACAGTTTTTCATTCTATTGGAGTTTTTCCACAGTTGGGAGGTCGAGTATCTATGGCGGCATAGCAAACCGTAGTGGCTAAAATCAGAGCTGTCTACTATTTCTCACGATTCTCAGGGCTTCTTGGGCAGTTCCTCCGTTAGTGTCTCCTGGGCACACTCACGTGGCTACATTCAGCTGGAGAGCTGGTTAGGCTGGGTGGTTCAAGATGGCCTCACTCACACGTCTGGGAGTTGGTGCTGGCTGCCTGCTGGTGTTTTAGTTTCCTAAGCTACTCAAAGCAAATTCCATGAAATGGGTCAGATTTAAACAACAGGAATTTATTCACTAATGGTTTTGAGGCTGAAAAAAATGCCCAAATCAAGGCATCATCAAGGGGATGCTTTCTTCCCAAAGACTGCTTCTGGCGATCCTTGGCTTCTCTGTTTCATGGCAAGGCACATGGTGGCATCTGCTGGTCTTTCCCTTCTCTTCTGGGTTTCATTGATTTCAGCTTCTTGCTTCCATAGCTTTCTCTCTCTGTATTCATTCCGTTGATAAAGGACTCTGGTAAGAGGATTAAGACCCATCCAAATGAGGTGGACCACACCTAAACGAAGTAGCCTCATCAACAGGTCCTACTTACAATGAGTTTACACCCACAGGAAAGGATGAAGTTTAAGAACATGTCTTTCTGGAGTATGTACAGCTCCAAACCACTAAAGCTGGATGTCTCCTGTCTCTTCCAAGCTTATCCTCCAGTGAGCTAGAGCAGCTTCCTTAATGGTTATCCTGAGACAGTGTTTCTAAAAGGACAAAGGTAGAAGATGCAAGCTCTCTTGAGGTCTGGGCTCCAGGTCTTGTATAATATCTGCCACAGTCTAGCTGTTAAAACAGGTCAAAAGGCCAGCACAGGTGAAAAGGTGTGGAAAAGCAGCATCCACCTTGGATGGGAGGGGTGACAGTCATATTTACAAATGGGGCATCCTGAGATGGGAAGGATCTGTGGCTACTAGGCAATTTATCACAGTTGGGTAGGAGCCCTCAGTTGTTCTACAAGCCATTCATCCTTTGCCTGCATCACTGTCTTTTCATCTGCCCACAAATTTATCCAAATTTGAAAGCAAGATTACCATCCCACAGAAAAATAAAAAATATGTTCCTGTGCAAGATTGTCTGTTGTCAACTTGTTATCACCAAAGTCTCCCCTATATTATAGAAAAGAAACCATGCACTCCCCTTCCCAAAATCCTCATCCCAGTATGGTTCTGGGATTTGCCGTTTAGAGGAACTCAGGTGAAAGAGGCTGTTAATTTCTGCTGGCAATTGAGGGCAGACACATGATCAGCTGAGTGAGGGGTGGCAGCTTTCCAGCAAGCTCTCGAGATCCCCCTGCTTTATTGCTTCAGCTGAGATAGTTGACTGGAGCCTCCCAGAAATGCCTGAAAATTTCAGTGGCTTCCAGCGGAGCTCTTAAAAACCACATTCTGGTGTGTCAGGCTGAGATTGCTGGTGATAGCTTCTCTGACTTTCATTCACCTAGTTCTTCTAATAGTTGTCTAAGACATTATTTCCCTGTATTAAAAACCTCTAAAACATTGACTACATAGAGTGGCTTCTGTTTTCCTGACTGATCTCTGACTAATACTGTTTTGGGTACCAGAAGATTATTTCTCATATCTGGTTAGATTTGAAGATAGTAATGACCTTATCACTAATGGAAAATGGGATGTTCACAGTCTATAGCATATGGTGGCAAAACCATAAATTCTCATCTGTGGTTGTCTGGAATCAAGTGCCTACAGAAACCAAGTTTGGGAGAGCAAAAGGCTATTGCTTAGGACTTTATGATGGAAACTAAGAATTCAAGCACTGTGGTGTTTAATGGCATTTCTCTTTGCAAATGAGATTTGGGGAAAAGTGACAAGCTGTATTAGTCAGCCAAAGGGGTACTGATGCAAAATACCAGAAATCGGTTGGCTTTATAAAGGGTATTTATTTGGGGTAGAAGTCCACAGTTACCAGGCCATAAAGCATAAGTTTCTTCCCTCACCAAAGTCCATTGCCACGTGTTGGAGCAAGACAGCTGCCAACGTTTGCCAGGGTTCAGGCTTCTTGGGTTCCTCTCTTCCCGGGGCTGCATTTCTCTCCAGGCTTAGCTCCTCTGTTTCCTCCACAAGGTCAGCTGTAGACTATAAGGCTCTCTAGGCTCTGCCTCTCTCCACAAGGCCAGCTGTGAACTCTCAGGCGAATGGCTCGTCTCTATCCCAGGGCCTTCTCTCCTTCCTCACCAGAACTCCAACATCAAAACTGCTCCAACACTGTTCTTTGCCATGCCTTTTATATTTTATTCCCCACCCACCAAGGGGTGGGGCTCAATGCCCTAGTGACGCGGCCCAGTTAATGCCCTAATCATAACTTAATCATGCCCATGTTAGCAGACCAGTTTACAAGCATAATCCAATATCTATTTTTGGGATTCATAATTATATCAAACTTCCAAACTGCAACACAAGCTTAATGCTTTAAATACTCATCTCAAGTCATGTGTATAGAAAAGGGAGCTTCAATGACTTCACTAAACAAATCCTTTATTTCTCATAGCAAAAGGGCCAAGACTTAGGAAAACCAAATGCAAAGTCTATTCCTGAAGGTTCCTGAAATATAATACAAATTGAAATCACAGCCTTGCCAGGTTTCTTATGTTATGGTTAAGTATTGATCAGGAAGGAAAGATTCATTGAGTTTACAACTGGATCATTTAGAGCAGATTCCGATGATTCTATGGAACTTGAATCCCCATATCCCAGCAAGCCGTTCTTGCCAGCAGAAGTAATCCTTTCTCCTGGGTCTGAAGTAAGACTCCCTTCCTTGAAGACCATGTAATAACCTCACCTGAGATAGTGACCTTGCAGGGGGATTCCGATTCTCCCCCAGACCTACCTTACCACTTCTCGTTGCTTCCATATTAGACATATTGGAGTCTAGTAATCGGTAAGGATGCACTGCAGACCACAGAGGGATCTCAAAGGAGGCATTATACACAAGAAATTAATGGCAAAATTTTGTTCGTTTATATTGGCAAAAATCTGGGAAATATGTTTAGAAATAGATTCTGGAGGCAACATATTTGACAGTGCTGTTCCAACCCATTTCCCAAGCTACCCAAAAGGCTGCCGGATTTGAGTGGGTCCCACAGTGAGAGTACGCTCTGCAGCAGGTCCCGGCTGCTGGGCAAGATGCTCTGCCCAAGGGCCATATGGTCCAGCAGATCCAGCAGAGCCTTTAGCAGGCCCTGATAGGAGACTCCCGTGGGACCTTCAGGTTTCGGAACCAGGCTGTAGTCTCATCTGCAAGTAACTCTTCTCCTTTGGAAAAACAGCTCCTGGCTCACTACTGGGCCCTGGTAGTTCATATGTGATGTGAGCTGCACACTTAGAGTTAGGTGTTCTCTACCTCACCAAAAAAAACAAAGATAGGTATGTGCAACTGCTGCCTATCATCAAGTGGAACTGGTGTATAGGAAATTGGGCTCTGGCATGTCCTGAAGGCACAGGTAAGTTGCTTGAACAAGTGCCTCAAAAGCCTGTGCACCTATGCTTGCTGCACTGATACTTTTCTCTCAACCCATGACCAGTGAACTGAGGACAAAAAATCGTGGCCCTCCTTTACAGATGGTCCCTCCACCTATTATGCTGGCACGTTCAAAAGTGGGCAGCTGGGGAAGTGGATGTGGCTCAAGCAGTTGGGTGCCTTCCTACCACATGGGAGGACCCAGGTTCGGCTCCCGGTGCTTCCTAAAGAAGACAAACAAGATCGTGAGTGGACACAACAAGATGACACAACAGGGAGACACAACAAAGAAATACAATGAGAGACACCACAAGCAGGGAGCAGAGGTAGCTCAAGCAATTGGGCGCCTCCCTCCCACATGGAAGGTCCTGGGTTCGGTTCCCGGTGCCTCCTTAAAAGAAGAGGAGCAGACACAGAGAGCACACAACAAGCAGATAGAGAGCAGACAGTGAGTGCAACCAACGAGGCGGGGGAGAAATAAGTAAATAATAAACTAAATCTTTTTTTTTTTTAAGTGGGCAGCTGCAGCACTAAAGCCCCACATGGGAGTGACCTCAAAGAACAGTAGAGAAGGGACATCCTCACAGGCTTGTTCACTACACTTGGAAGGAGGGATGCCAGAGGTAGGGAACGACACTGATTGAGAGACAATGGCTGATGGTTTGCTGGACGTTCAGGGACTCAGAGGGAACAAGAGTGAAAAATCAATGACAAGTTGCTCTGGGAAAAAGTGTGTGAGTGGACCTATCTGGACGGACACAGCATGAGGATGCTGGTCCCTTACAAATGGTCCCCCAAAGGCAACTCCTGCAGAGGCAGCTCTCATAAACAGCAGGACAAGATAAAATGATTGGTGGATGCCAGTCACTCTCTCTGTTGCTTCCCCAAAACTTGCCAGAAAGGCTTGTGAGCAGAGTAACCATATTGGCAGGTTTGGTGGGCATGCACGGGCTTTCCTGGGAATGGGCTCTGCTGAGTGCTGTGCACGTCAGCAGCAGAGGGAAGCACTGAGCCCTCTGACTTAGCGGCATTCCTCACGGGGGCAAACAAGCCAGGAGAGCTCTCCTTTTTATAGAGGAGTAAGGGATGTATTTTCACTGGAATCATCACTTACGCTGAATTTGGATTCTTTGCCTGCAGTACTTTTGCCAGTGCGCTGAACTTCTAGAAGGGCTTAACCACTGTCATCCTGTTCTACCCAGCATGGCTTCTGATCGGGTAATGCATTTTATGGTGCAAGAAGAATGGCAATGAGTTTACATCCATAGAGCTCACTGATTTTACCACATACTCTATTATTACAGATGACAGCGTCAGCAAGGTCACAGCAATGTGGTATTCATTCTGAACCAGCTACCAATACATGTCCTCATTTTATCCATACCTAGAATGCATAGATAGAGGAAACTTTCATAAGCCACTAGAAAATAGCAGCTTCCCCTTCCCACCTCATTGACATTGAACTTGGTCATAGGGCTTGCTTGGCAATGGAACGTGAGTAAATGTGCATATGCCACGTCGGAGTAAAGGCCTTAAGAGGCCTCACACGGCTCTTCCCTCTCTCCTGCTTTCTTCCCTCTGCCGTGAGAACAGCTTGTCCAAATCATGTTGTTTCTTCAGCCTGGGTCCTGCAATGACATGAGGTATGGAGCAAAGCAATGCCAAGGGCAAAGCTGAACAGTAAAATCCTGGAGATTTCACAATGATAGTTTCTTATGCTAGTACTTCCTAAAATGTGTTTAGTGGGAAACCACAAAAGATGTGAAACTGTCACCATCTCCCACAAAATAAGGGTTTCCATAAAACAATGCTACATTTCTTTACTGCAGAACTTTTCCATATCTTAAATGTGGGAGTCTCTAAGAGGGAGATTAAATGCAGCATTTCTCACACTTAACCACAGAATGCTTACTAAACCCTTGTATTTATCAGTACTCTCTTGGAGAAGAGTTCCATAGAACATTTTGGGGATTGCTGCCTTATACTAAAACGGCAATTAACAATGCCCAAGAAATGCATTTTTCCAACCTCATTTCTTTGATAATTAAAGCCATTCTGCTTTTAAAGGCCAGGATGGGATTTAAATGTTTAATATTTAAAATTATTATTATATCTACAAGAATCCAAGGTGATTTACCCAAATGTGCACTTGGATTTAATATTTCTTTTTAGGTTAGGGTCCTGGTAGAGGATTCTAGCACAGCATTGAAAATTGTCTGCAGATCTTTCAAGGCTGGTAACTAACAATTGGTGTCTTGTCAATGTTCCTTATCTCCCCAGATACCTTATAAGAGCCCCCAAGTGTACAACCTGCCATGATTCAGTGCTAAAACATTTATTGTGCTCAATTAAATGCTTATCAAGAATGATGGAAGTGCTAATGGGATGTGCATGCAGGATCAAGCCTTGACATTTTGATTTATCTCTTGCTGGCTTGGGGAGCTCTAGGAAGGATAAAGAGTTAAGGAGGCTGCCACAGCTCCCGGGAGAGTTAACTCGACAGTGACAGCGCCAACAGACCACGACGCTTCTAAAAGGAAGCATTTGGGATTTAAAAATTTCTTAAGCTCAAATGTCAAGTTTATAATTTTTTCCCCTAAGGAGTAAGCTGATAATTTATTGTCTCCCAGTCTCATTGCTGCAGGATGATAGTTGCCACAATGACATTGAAGAATATCTGGGATTCATGTGAGCAGCCTTTGACAGAGAAAAACCTCCTCTTCCCAGTTCTCACCGCAAATAGGAAAAACAACACAAACAAAACCCCAATGCTCTAGGGAGAACAAAAATCGCTCCTTTGACATCCTGAACCCTATCATAAGGACAAGCTTCTCTTTCCTCAGTGGGGCAGAGGGTGTCAGATGTTCTCTAGAATCCGTGTTCTTCTCTCTTCCAGCTGTGAAAGACAATTTTATTCTGAGACTAAAATACATGTTTCAGCCATTATTTGTTAGGTGCTGCATCCTCAGAGAAGGAACGGCTCTACTTCCTGCTGGGCAGAAGGGATTATATGGGGCTTTGGGTACTCAGAGTTGTAGAAGGTCAGAGCTTAGTTTATTGGTAAAATTCTATCCATGTCGTTCATCAGAAGTTCTATGGGAAAAGCTGAGCTGCTTCATTCTTGGTGTTCTTTCCATGTACTTCATCAATCACTATAACTCAGTAATATATAATTATAAGGATAATCTTTGCTTTCATAGAAGCACTAACTGCATATATGCATGCCTAGTAAGAAATGCCACAATTTATAAAAATAGAAGATAAAATATTAAACTTGCCAGGGAGGCATTATTTATTGTTGCTTAAGAAATGCCTCTCAATTAAAACCATCAGTCTTGAATTCAATTTTGGTCATTTTACTCTAACTACACATTCTTTAAAATTTCTTGAATAAGAAAACAGTTATCACTCACAATGATGGGGAAAATATCAGGGAAAAAAAGGAAAACAATCATCAGCATTGAACAGACCAAAAATTTTTCAGTGGAACCTTGCATGA